>JAGFPH010002562.1:122613-157457 GCA_018207615.1 Philaenus spumarius | reverse complement strand
TCCGTCAATTTTTGGAATATCAACATCAAATTTGTTTTACAAGTTGAGTACACCAGTATAAATATTCTTAGTAAGTATGAACGATTTTTTTCATGTTATTTTTAAAAACGAGGCGCTTGAAAATAGTCTTCTGTTTTACCTATCTCGTTTTAACTATAAGACCTTTGGATTCAACGACTCCATTTTCGACATTTTTGAACATATCGATTTAAAAATTGGTACAGAATTTAAAAACACAATTTTATTTTGCTATACTTATTTTAAAAACTATATTAAAAAAATTTACTAATTTGCAGCCGATTAACTCAAGCGTTTTGATGAAAAATCTAAAAAGGTCTAGAATTATACTTTTTTAAGTTACTTGTGCTTTGAAAAGTAAATAATGAAAAAGGTTTATACTCCTTGATCTTGTTTGAATCTATATATTTAACTTGTAAATAAACTTTCAGGTTGATATTTTGAAAATTTTCTAAACTGGAGCTGTTTAAAATGAATTGGTGGGTCCGGTACTCCTAAAATCGAGAAACCCATTGATAAGTAAAGTGGCTCTAGATCGGGTAATTTTCAAGCTAAAAGGCTGAGACTCAGCATAAATGTTTAAAATATATATTTTAACTCTTATACCAAGTTTGAATTAGATATATTAAAATTCGGCCAATTTGGATGAGCTAACGCTTCTTATATGGATAAGATGTCCCCTTTTAGTGATTTCCCTTGCTGCAAAATACATACCTGCATTATCGAATTTTTTTCAGACAAACCATTGCTCGGACGAAATAAATACATATAACCTTTTTTGTTGAAAAATAATTTCCCTACACGGTGGTATTTTTTATTTTTCTCTATCTTCATCCCAGCTTGAAATATTGAGGATAATCGAAACAAAAATCATAATCGATTTTTTTCGACTTTGGGAAATCGATAGACTGGTAAACTTTTTTTTATGTTAATCTACATACTTTAAGTACTTTTAAAAAAAAATCAGCCGTATTGCAAATTTCTGGTAGTTTTAACCTATACCGACTGGGCTACTATGGAAATTCGCTAATACTATTGTTGTTAAAAGTATCTTACAATATTCAGTTATCTGAGACGATGGAACACACCGCATTAAATAAATCAGTTTAATGTATAAAATTGTATCTTCGAGTGACAAAACAAATCACAATCAGGAAGCTAAGAAGCATAAATAAAACAGAGCAGGATCGACACAGACGGTGAACTCCCGCAATAGCGCATCAATACAAAATGTGTTTAATTTTTCATCCCTTAAACCGTTGTTCCCCTCCCCAAGTTTTCATCCCTAAAACGTTTCCGCTGTTATTCCTGAAGGAGAACAATCAATTGACTGGCGTAAAGACGGATTATTTTAAAGCCTGAGATACCCCGGTGCTGTGAAATATCTGTTGTGTGACTTTTGTTCATTGAAATAAGAAATACCGTGACTAACCAAGCAACTAGAGGATTCTACTCGCTTCCTTCACCACCCCCTGCGGTGAAGCAAATGCAAGTAGATTATTGTGTACGCTGATATTTTCATGGATCGATTAGGACAGATGAACCTGGATGCGGTGATCTTTAGCCTAATGCATGTGCATTATTGACAGATTTTTTCATGAATGACAGGATTTAACAATGGAGCGATAGCTAAAGTAAAGGACCACGAAAGGAAATATTAAAGGAAACAGCTGATTACTGTTACTATTATAGTCAATAAACATATGTAATGATTTTAAACTCCATAAGCCCAATGTTAAAAATTTTCAATTTTCAAATGAGTTGTTTAGAAAAATACGAGTTTTCCTGAGGTTGTGGTTTTCACCAATCGATTTTTTAGACCAAAAAGCCTCTAATCCCTAACTTTCAGCAAAATCCTTCTCGAGATTGCTCGTACAAACAGACATTGCTCCTATTAGAGTATACTTGCACTTGATTATGAACTTTCATCGAGAACTGACTGTACTTATAGATTATTAAACTGTATAAACTTAATAATTCGATTAATATTGTTAGTTTTGATTAATCAAAAAAATTAGTAAAAAGAAAAGTAAAGGCAAACTGGGGAAGGGACAAAAGAAACTGTGTAGAAAGGGTGGCATGCGAAGCACGCATAGGTTTTCCATAGAGGAACATTATAATTTTAAAAACACTAATAGTTGAAATTGCCCGAACAAACAATTACAGTTTGAAAATACAAAAAATCTATCATTAGAAATCAGTTTTAAAAATAGAAAATCAAAAAATATTAGTGACTAGGGTAAACCCCTGCGCCGACCCCTTTGGAACCTTCTATACACATAATCATGTTATGTTGTCTTTATAATAAAGGTGTAGGATTAATAATAACCCCAAAGCTAAGATGGTAAATAATGTTAAATATTGAAATCAAATTATTTTGTACATTTTATAACAGCAGTTTCAATGAAGGTTAAAAGAACCAACAAGACTTTAATAAAAACCTAACCTAAAAGTTAGAAATAGAAATAATTGCTTTAAAGTTTGAAGTCAACTGCTAATAGAAATATTAGAGCAAACATCTGTTTTATCTGTTATTTTAATCCATTGGTTGCTGCGGTAATGAAAGTAAATGTATTTAAGACATATGTGTTGCATCATCAGTCTACGCCTAACCTAAGAATGTTTTCCGACTAAATTTACAAATATTGAAATAAAAAATGTTTTAACAAAATGAATTAGCCTATTTTACTCAGGGATAGTGTAGCTTTTTATTAGTAAAACTATTTTTTCAATCGGTTCCAGAGATTACACCCTACATACAAAAAAAATACCTTTTTATAATATTAGTATATAAACTAGGGGAGACCCCTGCGTGCTCCGCACGCCAACCCCCGGTGCGACCTTCTAAAAACATATGTTATTTTTTATTTATAATAAAAGTGTAGGATTAATAATAACCGCAAAACTAAGATGGTTAATAATGTTAAATGTTCAAATCAAATTATTTCTTATATTTTATAACAGCAGTAATAATAAAGGTTAAAAGAGTCTACACTTAATCAAAAACCTAACAAAAAAGTTATAAATAATAACCTTAAAACTAAGATGGTAAATAATGTTAAATGTTCAAAACAAATTAGTTCGTAAATTTTATAATTTGAATAAATAATTCATTTCCTCCCTTATAAAAATCAATATTTACTTCCACAAAGCAGCTGTATTAGTTAGTTTCTTATTATAAACAGCTGTTTTGTATTAAAATGTTTTTATAACCTTCTGAATACTGTAATCATCGTTATTTACATACACGAAATCAGCTCGATTAGTTTGTTTCTTATTATAAACAGCTGTTTTGTATAGAAATGGTTTTTAAATATTTTCCATGTTAATCTTATGGGGAAAACCCGACCTTTGAGATTAGCACACGCCATTAAGGATAAGAATTTTCGACATCTAAAACCTAATTGCAAAACTACGAAATGAGATGAATTTTTTGAAACCTCAAACATTAAAATTGGTCCAGAAATAAGGGAGGAGTTGTGTTTACAAAAAACGGCTTCACGTATTATATATAAAGATATCTGTTAACACCAGCTGTACGTATCTAATAGTGCAGTCAAATTTGAAATGTAACGTTTTCTACCAGTACCAAAGAGTAAAATTCAAAACATTGCAATTTAACATGTCACATGTCTCGGTGACACGACATACTGTCAATCCCCTCTCTGGGAAAACGAAAAGCAGGATTCCACCAATTCTATACACACTTTCCCGCAGTGATTTTTTTTTAACATTGACATTTTCAATTCCCCGTCCTACGTAGAGTTCTCGCGTCTCTAGTGGATTTACCGCTGCGTAAGCCATTCACTGCGATAAAATGGCTGCCTATCTTTGTTTACCTCGGATAATGAGAAAAAACATTTCTAAATTATGGTTCTCATTGCAAGTCCTAAAGCGTACTGCAGCCGAGGTAGGATTTTGTAATCACTTAAGGGGATGTTACAATGAAGAGGGTAGTTTTGTTTAAATATGCCTTCTATAAGGTTGTACTATATTTTGGAACGAAGTTTCTTAACACGGCTTGCGGTAGGAGTTGACAAATAGAAAATGTAACGCGTAACGAAAAACAGTTATCGAATTGTTTGATGTGGTAATGAATACTTAGGCCGGTCGCACACTTATCCAGCAAAACTGCTTTAAGCAAAAACGTTTTTGTTTAAATTTGCTCGAACATTTATTTCCTATGTGTAAGATAAGAATACCGCACACTTATCTAGCATAAATACAAAACGCTGTACATCACGTTTGAGCACGATGGAGCAAAACGAAAAAACGCTGTACAGCACGTTTGAGCACGATGGAGCAAAACGAAAAACTCTGTACAGCACGTTTCAACATATTAAGGCGTGATCGAGCAAGAAGCAAAACGTTTTGAAGCGTAATCCAGCACGTTTGAGCAGAACTGGCAGTGCTCGTCTCACAAACAACGACCATTGCTCGAAGGCGAAACATTTGGTGTTGCGCATGCGCGTATAATTTGTATCATCAATATTAAATCTAAATTTATTAAACAGTTATTTATAAACTCTAGTAAGCCCCCGTGAAAAATCACACGCTAATTAATTAGATACACATCAGAAATACATAATTTAAAAAACATACTATTTAAAAACAACATTAAGGCCTACTTATCTATTCCTATCTAACTATGCTGACGGGGATTTTCAACTCGGTAAATGTATACAATAATAAGGATTATAAAACTGTAAGCCTATTTGTTAAACATTTTTATTTACATACGTTATTATATATTTAAAGAAAGATAAAAATACTGTCTTTAAATTGCTTTTTATTTGATATTGATAGATCAAATGATTTAGAAGTTATTAATATTACAAGGCTTATATTTATTAAAGTTGTAAACATAACCCCAAAGCTATAATATCAGTTCTGAATTGTTTTCAGTAAAAACAAAAACAAAATAATTGCTTCAAGCTAAAACGTTTTTGCTTAAAGCAGTTTTGCTGGATATGTAAACACTCGGCCTAAACAAAAATGTTTCTACGTTAAGCAGAATGTTTTCGCTTAAAACAAAAATGTTTTTGCTTAAAGCAGCTTTGCTTTGTAAGTGTGCGGCCGGCCTTGGCGTTTTATTCTACCCCTTTCACCAGTCAAATGGACCAGGGAACACAAAAATCAAAACATAAAATTAGTAAATAAACAACAATATTTCTCAGTTCATATTTTTTCTTAACAACCCTCAAATTTGTTTACCCTGATTAAATATGTTAGTGTAATACCATCCCTTCCGTTGAAAAAGCGGTAAAAACTCAGACATAAAAAACAAACGCTCTTAATTAGCACAAAAGCCGGCGTAGCTATAAAACCAGAAACGATGCAGTTTAAATAACTGTAAATATTTGAAGACGAACGAGCGGACCTCAAAATAAACACTCGAAAGTTTACTTCGCCGAACTTCTTTCGTTCTTGTCTGCAAACATTTCCCTTCCTTTCGCAGAAAGCGGAATCCCGTTCATCTGTGTAAATCCGGATTGTGTATTTATTAGGGAGGGTTTCTGAAAGAAAACGTAAGTCCGAGAGTTCTTAGGGGTGTTTCTATTCAGCGCAGATTCAATACAATGCAACCTACAACACTTCTGTCGAAGCGTGGTCGTGCTTGTAAATCTTCGAGTTTTATTCCGTACTGAAGTACAACTTGCATTATTTTAATACCTAGCAGGACTCGCAGATTATAAATAAATGAAAACAATGTCAGATCAATATTGAGCGTTACTGGCAATAAAACTTATAGTAGTTGATGCGCAAGGAAATGCTTATCAACTCCTATAAAAGCGAGTGTACGTTCGTACGTACGTGAGTAATATATAATAAACAGTTGATTTCACCCATCATCTGTAATACCATAGATCATGAATAATAAAATAGATCATGCATGCATACGGGGGCTGTGTGCCGAAAAAAAGGTTGTCGGGAAAATAGTGAATGATCGCGCCGCGAGGTAGCGCTAGGGAGAAATCATTGGTACAGTGACTAGATGGCCAAGTGTGGTCTTTTTTCCTATTGGCCGGCAGCCATGTTTATCCTAAATTCTTATCTGTTTCTATTATATTTGTTAAATTTTTTGCACGAAAAAACAGAATACACTTTTTAAGAAGAAACACAGTTTTTATTATTTAATTTCAATATAAATATCAAACTGTAACAATTAAATCGCTTGTTTTTCCCTTTATAAAAAAAAAACAAAGAGGTAATTTCTCTTATAATTACAAAGAGATACAACACTAATCTTTACATTATAATTCTGAGCAGATGACATTACTTTTAGGAAAAACATGGCGGCCACTTTCATATGGCCACACTGTCTCTATCTAGTCACTGTTTTCATTGGTAGCTTTGGTACTTCACAGCGCTTCCGTCGTTTCCCCAATAGATAGCGCCACTATCGTCGAATTTCCAGTGAATTAAAATATTGCATTGGATCGGAGTTCTATTAGGTTATCCAAATACTATGGTAATACTTAAACAAACTCAGTGTAGATTACAGTTTGGGGTTATGTTTACAACTTCAATCGTTATAATTTCTTGAGAAGTTCATTTTTTTTAAATATCTTATCTTCTAAAGCGAGAGATAATTGTCTGTCTGCTAAATGGATCTGGAATCTCCGTCTAAGGATTTTTGATTTTTTGAATTTATATGGGGCTTTTGGCCACGAGAAATCGATTGGAAATGGTCACCAGTCTGGGAAAATTCGATTTCTACGTCTTTTTATTAAATTAAAAAGTGAAATTTGTCCATTTTAAACAATACAAAGCACAGCTGATGCAAATGTTTTCAATGTCATTACAATAATCATCTGTTTTCTTTTAAACGAAGCACAGCTGATGCAAATGTTTTCAATGCAATTACAATAATCATCTGTTACCTTTAAACTGTATTTTATTAGAGGTAAGCCTAATGTTGTATCTATTTATAGTTACCATGGCAACGAATACTTCTGCTAAATAAACATAACCATTATTTAGTTGTTATAGGCCTAACCTAAACGATGTTCACGGAAATTTGCAATAATAGTTATTGACGTGAGCGAACTAGGCCCTGCTTATAATCGAGCTTTAGCTCGGTCTCCTGGTACTGAGTTATAAAACTAAGGTATACTGTAATATATGTTATAAAATTTGCTTTGTAATATTTTGTAAACCCACCTGTTAGTAGTTTTTGTTCTTCGTTGATTCTGTGCACTCAGTAATTCAGTGAAGACAAAGCCTCTTTTATATATATCGAAATATCTGCAGAGTAGCTCAGTCGGTAGAGCGTTACCACGGAATGGTCAAATTTGAATGGCCTTAGGATCAAATCCCGGTCTTGGTCCATGTTTTTTCACTTGTAATTTAATTAAATAAAACTCCTTGCTGAGGAAGCGTGTAAGCCGGTAAATTATTACAAAACTAAAATAATAATAATAATAATAATATCACCACTGTAGTAGGCTTGAAAAAGAATTTTAAGATTGTTTTCAATGTCACATATTATGCGAGGTCTATTGGTTCAATAAATGCAGTAAAACCGTACAAGTGAGATAACTTCGACCAATATCTGGAGTGATCAGGGTAGCTCGGTCGGTAGAGCGTTACCACGCAATGGTGAAGGCCCTGGGTTCAAATCCCGGTCTTGGTAAATGTTTTTTCACTTGTAATTTAATTATTTATCTCTATATACAGAGTGTCCCCGAACTCTATGTACCCCTTTTGTAGATAATGTTCCTTTGGTTCAGACAAACATATTTCACAATATAAACATGGGTCTACGGTGCTTATTTTTTCGTCTGTCTGTCTGTATGTATTTTTTACAAAATACTTAATATTTTTTGAAGTAGAAAATTTATTGAGCTTAAACTTTGTATACCTATTTGTTGCGTAACCTTTTATCAATGTACGCAAAATTAGAACATTATTTTAAATATTTTCAAAATGGCGGTGGTTTATAATTTTTAATGTCAAATATCCCCAAAACCACTAACTTTACAAAAAAATTACAAGAGACAAAAAATTTACTTTTTTAATGACAAACACAATGATTTTTTTATTTTGTCTGTATATCAAGGGATAACAGACATATTGTCAAAAAGAAAGGAAAAGTTGACTTGTTGGTAGTTGTCAACAATACCCAGAACTACTCTAGAAACAAAATATTTTAAAGTTATTATGAGCTAAAATAATAAGTTATTTAAAAAATTCGAAATTTTATGGGGGTTTGGGGGGGGGGGGGATCAAAGTTACTAAAAATCCCACCGAATGGATTGGAATTAAATTTGCTATATAGCTTCCTCTAGGGCCCTAGGTGCTCACTAAGAAAGGTTTTAAAAAAAAAATCGAAATTTGAGGGGTGGTGTGGGGGTTAAAGTTACTAAAAATCCCCGTAAGAAATACATAGTTTAATATATTTATTGATATATTTTTTTTGTTAATATACATTTAACTTTGATTTGTCTACCCGTGCAAAGCCGGATCGGGTAGCTAGTGTACTTGTATGAACACAGCAATTCTATCTCTGTAGATACACCAACTGTTATTATTATTAAAATCGAATTCCTTGTTGGCAGAGTGAAGAGATGAGATTGTATTGTGCAAGAACGTGTGAAACATACGAAACAATAAAACACGGAAGAGAATGCGGAACAATAAAACAACGTACTTGACGAACAAAGAAATCATTGCAAACAAACAACGTAACGTTTTATTGTACGACATAAAATGTACGTATCACGGGCTGACGGGTTCTGTGTTTTATTCAATAAGTTATCATTCTGTACATATTTTATGGAAACGGTAGAAATACACTATATTGTTATTACTGAGTTGTACACGGCAGAAAGAGTGACGCAGTGGTTAAACACGCTCGTCCAGTTTCCTACAGAATAAAGCTCTAACACAGTTCCGTAGGTTCGAGCCTAGATACTGTTCTGTTAGTTTCTAATCGGTGATTTTTCATATTTTACTACTGTTTGTTTGGATAAACAAATAAACTAAAAAGTGAACCCAAACAAAATGTCATTCTTTGAGTGTGTCTATGCATGATGACAGTTTCTTTTTTCCTTTTTTTGGTATTTAGATAACTTAATAGTTTTAAAGTTTTTTTGACATCTCAGCTCTAGTATTCTGGTTCCGAATTCTTATTACCGAATTCCCATAGGAAATATAAGCTATTGCAGTGAATCTTATGGTAAGACCTAAGGTCGCGAGTGGTCAATGAGTACCGATCATGGTCCCCAGAACACGTTTTAAAGAGTCATATTTTTTCGCACTCTAACGGCCGCATTTTACGTCCGATTTGAAACAAATTTGGTATACACGTTGGTTTTTTTCTAAGTCGTTCTGACGACTTTGTTAGTCAAAAAACTCCAACAACTAGAAGCACGTTTTTTACTGGAAGTAAATGTTTTTTTTTACATGTTTGTGCTAGAAGGACACTGTTTTCTGAACCCTTAAACCTCTATCCAGTTTTCAGTTTCTATCCAGCGTAAATTAATATGGTTATCAAACGCCCCACAGAGTTTATCCTATTGCTTTATTATTTCTATTGCAACGGATCGTATACAACGCTGACAGATGAAAAAGATTTGTAAGTCCACTACCATCAAAAACTTTAACTTAAACCTGAACCCATAAGAAAGATTTGAAAATGTATTGTATATGTACCTTGATTGAATGAATATTTTAATATTGTGAAATTAACGTCGTTTAAATACTAACATAATCTCTAAGAGACTTGTGATTAACCAACTAATGCAAATTGGGGAACACATTTTTAAACAGAATTTACAAAATCCGATTTGGGCCCATTTCCATCTGTATTTCCATACCAGGGGTACACAATAACAGATAAAACAGCTGATTAAGGTTTCCCGCGTCAATGCCCCCATGACTACTAATTAAGAATATGCTTAAGCAAATAAAGAAAAGCTTAAGGTTGTCTAGCATCCGCCTTAAGAATAACGTTATGCTAAAAGATGCTGGGAATAAAAATGTCAGACAGACGAAGTGAAATCCAACCGTTGGTATTCATTTGCAGTGTTAGTGTTGTACAGCCATGAGTCAGCTGCGAGTGTCTGCAATTGCCCGTTTAATTTTGAAATAAATTTTACGAAAGACAACAAAAAACTACAGTATTTATAGAGACGTATTAATCAAGTTGACAATCGTCGCAAATGTTGATTTACACGATTCAATTTGGAAGGGTTTTATGTAAGCAATTACTCAAATGCGTCTGAGTTTCTAATTACATTGTGTCTCCTCAAATGCAAATGTAATTACATTCGGAGCGGAAAATTGATTTTGTAAACAAAAGGTTTTCATTCTTTTTGTATTTTACCGTATATATTTGTTAGTCTACGTTCGTTTTGAAACACAACTCTTATTTCTGACTTAAGAAGGTGCCCGAATTCACCCGGTTACATTTAAAAACCTTTAACAAGCTTCTGACTTTGCATCCCGGTTGTTGCCCTCGGGTTAGAAGGTAGCCCCACGGTAAAGCCACCCAACCAGATGGGCTATAAGATCGTTTAAATAAAAATGTTAATTGCGTGCTTAAGACCACACGAAAGATGTGTAAACTTTTTAACACAACTTACGAAATTATGAAGTATAATGTCTTTTTTTAACAAAACTTAAGAAGTGAGGAAGCGCGATGTCCATTTCAGAGGTATTACCAATTAACTATACATTGTGTTAACATTAGCGGATTAAGCCTATGACGTAGTACTATCTGTTACACTTGTTTACCCAACTCAAATATACTAAACTAGCAATGAGTCCGTGGCCTAACCGGCTAAGGCGCTAGTCTATGGTGATGGACTCTGCTGGTTCGAATCTCGGCAAGACCAAAACTTTTTTCAAACAGACGGAATAGAGCGTTTCGGAAAATGCGTGACGGAAAATAGAGCGTTTCAGAAAATACGTAATGGAAAATAGAGCGTTTTACAATAGAGTGTTTCAAAAAATGCGTGACGGAAACTAGAGCGTTTCAGAAAATGTGCGATGGAAAATAGAGCGTTAAAGAAAATGCACGATGGAAAATAGATCGTTTTACGATAGTGTTTCAAAAAATTCGTGACGGAAAATAGAGCGTTTCAGAAAATGCGCGATGGAAAATTGAGCGTTTTACAATAGTGTTTCAAAAAATGCGTGATGGAAAATCCGATTCATTAGCCAGCAATTGAGCGTAGAGCAATTAAGTGCCGAGGTTCGCCTATAGAAATTTTACACTTCAAAAAACAAAATGAACAGAAAAATATCCTATATATATTTTTGTACAAATCCAAAAAGGATTAATTCTCGTACGAAATATCTAAAGATGTATTTAATTCCGGTTGCTGAATATTTTTGGCTAACAAACTCATCCGAGCGCCTTAAATAAACAACCTGCGTACCGAATTTGGATCGAATCGGTCGTAAAAAAACGGCCTTTGAGTGCGATAACACCCATATACTGACATATAATTATTATTGACACCCCAAAACATGTTCCGGTGACCGTGATCATTGCTCATTAATCTCGTTCGACCTTAGGTTTCACCATAAGAGTCACTGCAATAGCTCATAATATCCTACGGAAATTCGCTAATAATAACATGAAAGTCGCATAGGTTTGAGACCCCGTGTAAAAAGAGAAGATTAGACAACAGAATCTATTTTAAACAAGCAAATACTGTTTACACAAACGTAAAGTAAAAACTCAATAAATTGGATTTAAAGACGAAATTTTGAAATGCTTTGTTAATCTAACAAATTGATTTATAAACGGATTGTTCGACATTCAAAGAGTTTGAAACAATGGGTATAATTTAATAAACGTGGACGTTAAACAATCCTTAACTTTTTAACAAAGCGAGAATATTCTACTGAGCAATCATAGTTGAATGACGGAGTTTTGTTATCTAACGAGTAGAAAGGCATTTTAAAACGTCATTTTTGTAACTGCGAAGAAAGTTTTACATTAAACTTGAACTTTTATTTCTTTGGGTGACTAATATTAAACACCGATTGCGTGTAATTAGTTATCCCCGTCAGCCGGCTATGATACGTACAAAGTACAGATGGAAATATATGTGACTAGCTGACCCGTACGGCGTTGCCCGTGGTGGTTGGTATTTTCAATCTTTATAACGTAATTTATTCTATTCTTTTTAAGTGTTCAGTCAGTGAGTGTTAATTGGCTTTTATATATAGATCTTAAATAATAAAAGCACTATTGTCATAATAATAAAAGATTTGAAATTATGATTTTAGTTACTTTGATCCCCCCAAACCCCTCCTAAAATTTCGAAAATTTTCTTACTCTTTCTTAATGAGCACCTATGGCCCTAGAGGAAGCTACACACCAAATTTAATTCCAATCTGTTCGGTAATTTTGGAGAAATCGTGATTTAGTAATTTTTACCCCCCAAACCCTCCTAAAATTTCCAATTTTTTCAAACCCTTTCTTAGTGAGCACCTATGGCCCTAGAGGAAGCTACATACCAAATTTCATTTTAATCCGTTCGGTAGTTTTTGAGAAATCGTGATGAGTGGGTCAGTGAGTGAGTGGTATTTCGCTTTCATATATATAGATTGTTTTCTTTATTATTTTACCCTTAACAACACAACTGAATTATCTCTCAACATTACAGAACCCCCTGTAGGCTATATATTATTTGAACTGTTACGTAAATCAATTGCGTGCAATTTCAATTGATTTTCAAAGTAGGTACAATAATCTGATATAACGGATACAAACTGACAATGTAGCTAACACCTACCTGATAACAGTCCCAAAATAAAATTTATTTCATACAAATATTAATATTTTAACTTAAATATTTTAAACTATTTGAAATATTTTTTGTTTTTGTTAGTATACAGTTGTTTCCTCTTTTACATCATTTTTTAAAACATATTTTTTCGAAACCAAACCGATTTCGATCAAGTTTATACGGGCGTTTAGTAAGGAATGGTTTATTATACGTACATCAGGATAAGATACTTCGATGACTACTATTTCTAGAGTTCTAGAGTACTTGGAATATTTGCACCTTTAAGCCTATTACAGCTTATAACGTATCCCTAGACCTTTGTGATCTAGGTTGTAGAAAGAGGCTGGAAGTGAAGCAAACAGTAGTTGGCCCGCTTTAAAGCTGCCAGGATATGACTAGTCATCTGCCCTTGGTAAGGGTTACAAAATTGTTAGTCAGAATCTTAAATGATAACTTTTTCAAGTTCGTACTAATATTTTACATTCAAATTACATAAAGAATAAACAACAAATTATTTACGGTATAGTTTGTTTGTTTTACCAAAAAATAAATTTGTGATACATAATATGATGAAATATAATTTAAAATTGCACCTTATAGTTTCACTGCAATTACAGTTTTTTTCTGCTTTTCAAAATAAATCGTGTCTGTTGCAGCATTAAATGTGTATAACTATATTACCCTTTGAATTAATTGCACTGCCTCCAGGATACTTTTAGCTTTAATTAAAATGTTCACAGAATTTTGACTGTTAATTAATTAACGATTAAAACGTCATGTTCAATATTCATGGTATACAACTACGCGGATAATTTAGTTCAAACAGAATAGAAATTGCCCGTTAAACTTAATTAGTTGCTGAAAGTATGTGTGAAATTGTATTACGCCAATGTACAGTTTCATATTTTATTAATTTGTTCTAATAGGAATAATCGTACTGTAATGGTTATTCTGCGAATAACATTTCAGAAAACATTATATTAACATATGTGGGGTATCGATATTTATTGTGATATGTACAGTAGCATTGGGCGAATTCAATTGTCTGAATCCGTTAAGAGAAATGTGATATGGAATATATTTCTAATAGTTTATTAGTTTCATGGTTGTAGTTCGTTAAGATGGATGTATACGACGCGGATACAGACTACAGGTAGAATAAAATTTCAAGGGAATAAGTCACTGAAAATTTTGTACAAAAATCCCTTTGGGTCCCAGGACAAAAATATGGTTGGTCGGAAAAAATGTCATATGCAGTTTATTGGGAAATATGCTGAAAAATCCCAGACCAAAAAATATGTTACGGTAGAGGTTTGGTAAAGAAATTATAAGTTTTCTTGTATTGAAGCTATTTTAATAATTAATTGTGGTATCAAAATATTACAAATTAATTTGTCTATAAAACCTACTAATTTGTATGTTCCAATTATATTTAAAAACAATATTTGTATGTGGTAAATTGTGTTTGTTTTTGTAAAATTTAAAAAAATGTGATTGTAATATTTTTAAAAGAAAAACTGGATTTGTTTTAACGTGGGAAACATTAAAAATTATATCCTTATACTATTTTCCATATGTGTACACAATTTCAAGTCATTTGATTCAAAAATAATATCTGGTTTTATGTAACGAAAAAGTAAAAATTACCATAGGCCTGACCTAACTAAACATTCTTAGAAATGGAGTTCATTTTATTAGTGAGTGTTTTTTTACTATTACAAATTAAAATATAATTCATATATTAAAACCAAAAACTGTATCAGTAAATAACTAAAATGTAATTTGAAAACTCACAAACTAAAAAGACAAACTTTAACCTCATTAAAAAGGCGTGGTAAACGACCTTGGTATGTTCATGAACAGCCTACCAATATATTACAAGTAGCACTAAATTTCACTATTATTATTGTTTAACACTCACAACTAGATCACTAAATAACTCAAATATACACTTCGAAAATAAATGTTAAATTCACCAATAAACAAATCATAGACGAATGACAACTAAACTACGCAATTACATTACTTACGTTAGCTATCAGATCGTTTTAAAAATGTCAATAAGCACGTATAATGATTAAATTAAGGCTTAAACTAATAGATTATATTGTTGTGTACACAAAAATGTCAAAGTTATATGTAATAAGTTATTTACATAATTATAAGACTGAAATAATCTTGGCGACGATAGATCGGCGCATGGGATTTTTCGCGTAACACTCAGGCGACGATATATCGTCGCCATGGGATTTTACGCTTACTTTTTAATCGACGATAGATCGTCGCCCTGGGACCCTAAGGGTTTTAACATTAACTTTACAATTATTTCTACTTTTTTTCATAAGCAAAGGAAAGTTATAAATCCACTCGTGAATTATTGAGTAGACTACAAAATATAATTCTAAGATTGTTATATTAGGTGAGAGAGCTCCGCCTAATAATAACTTCGATATTTTCAAGGAAATGACAGAGATTTTTGAAGTGTAAACTTCTATAGGCTCACGAAGTACACAATATTTGTATACATTTTAGTATAGCAGAGTATATAGTTTTCTTGTTGCTGGGGGTGAATCAGATTTTACCGTCACGCGTTTCAACATGCATTTTCTGAAACGCTCCTAAAGTGAAACGTTTGGAAAAGGTTTTGGTCTTGCCGAGATTCGAACCAGCAAAATCCATCCCCATAGACTACCTTTTTAGCCGGTTAGGCTACAACCGCATTGGTAATTTAGTAGATTTGAGTTGGGTATATAAGTGTAACAGATTGTCCTACAGCATAGGCTTAATCTGTTAATGTTAATACAATGTATAGTATAATTAATTAGTAATACCTCTGAAATGGTCACTGTGTTTATTCATTTCGTCAGTTGTGTTAAAAAATAAACATTGTGCTTCCTCATTTCGTAAGTTGTGTTAATTAATCAAAAGTTTACACTTCTTCCGTGTGGTCTTAAGCACACAATTACATTAAAAAAAAAATTTATATAGAAGAGAGGAAATTTTCAAGTTATAAAATATGACAAAAAAGTGACACGGCAAACTGGTCGAATAGATCTATAATATAACTATGACGTATAGAGTTCGTCATATCACAGTTGAAGTAGGAATTCAATGACCTATAGTGTTGGCATATCTCAGTTGTAATAGGAATTCAATGACGTGTATTGTACGTCATAATACCCTCAAGGGTTAATAATTTTGGAAAGCGCTTTGTTATTTTATACCACATAAATTCCCAAAGAAAATTTTACTGAAAAATTATTCAACAATACCATTGGCTGAAACAACTTTTCACAGAAAAACAATTTTGAACCGATTCAGGAAGTAATAATTTGACCACGCAGCTGAACCGCTGACGTGAGTTGAGCAAATTTCCAAAATGAAGTTTATAGGCCTTTGCTTTAGGGTTTCAACCAACAAATTGGGAAATAGGTCTATTCACGGCGATACTGAATAGCTGCAAAATGCTTCGCACGCCATTCCGCATATTGGGGGAATTTTCAATATACAATGCATTGCGTGCTTCGCACGCCAACCCCACGATAGAATCCACCCCATGGCTTTGAACCGAGTACTTCTATGGTATTTTACGTTTTGATCGATTTTGGGGGAACCAAGCGAGCTAAAGGGTCGCGTAAAAAACAAAATGTGCAGAATAACGTCCTACATTTATATTTGTAAACAAAACTAAAAAACAATTTCATTCTCGTAGGAAAAATCTAAAAAAATAGTTATTTCCGGTCAAAAAACGTGATTCCGGTTGTTGGATTTTTTTGGTTAACGAACTCGTCCGAGCGACGCAGACAACCAACATGTGTACCAAATTTGAACCAAATCGGACTTAAAATACTGCCGCTAGAGTGCGAACTCATATGTACATATGATTTTTAATGACACCCCAAAACGTGTTCTGGGGACCATAATCGGTGCTCATTTGCTACACCCGACCTTGGGTCTTACCATAAGGGCCACTGCAATAGCTCACTTTTCCTACGGAAATTCGCTAATTAATTCAGGTATACTAGATATACGGGACTGTGGCACACGGACGGATACATACGCAACTATTATAGTGAATATTTCAATAACGAACGAGTTTATAATAAAAGAGAAACATTACACGGCCAGATATAGCTTCCAGCATCGTTGGCGATCGATAGAGAAGCGAGAACTCGTGAAGACATCATCCATTGCCCTACAGCTGTTGTTTTGTTCCCTAGAATGGAAAATAACAAACGAGAAGAAAACAACGGTTATTCAATAACAACTGATGTCTTGGAACGATTCCTTCGGGCGATTGTGTTAAATGAAGGCTTTGTTTGATAGTAAAACAAAATATTTAAAACAATACAAACATTAGAAAACCGTTTCTTCGACAAGACTAACAAAGATAAACAATGAAGGTTTGGCATTACTGTATTTAAATTATAGCCCGTAATATATGCAAAGGAAGCATTTATATTTGTAGAAAAAACTCAAAACAAATCCATTCTCGTAGGAAAAATCTCAAAAAATAGTTGCTTCCATTGTTGGATTTGTTTGGCTAAGAAACTCGTCCAAGTGACGTAGACAACCAACATGTGTACCAAATTTGAACCAAATCGGGCTTAAAATGCGGCCGCTAGAGTGCGAACACATATATACATATCTATACATATATATATATGATTTTTAATGAACGTGTTCTGGGGACCATGATTGGTGTTCACTTGCTACTCCCGACATTGGGTCTTACCATAAGGGCCACTCATTTTTCCTACGGAAATTCGCTATCAAGCCACAACACTAGGTATAATTTTACTCTCAAAGGATTTCTATTGACTATACTCAGGTTCTACGTATGATAAATTGTTGTTAAAAGTTGAGAGAGAAAAAAAGAAAATAATGTGTGCTGTCGTGGGACCCCCGTCAGGAACGAAGTTCATCACGCCTTTCCTTCAATTCCTTTATCACCCTTAATGGCAACACACATAATTTTAATCTTTCAATTGCCATTTATTTTTAGATTGTTTTTATAAAAATATTTACTGTTTCAATATGTTTAATGTTATTACAAAAAAAGTGTAGAATTAATTATAACATCAAAGCTAAGATGGTAAACACAGTGAAAGGTCCATTCTTTGTAAATACATTCAATAAACATAAAATGTTGGTTCATCAGTCTAGGCCTAATCTAAAATTATTGTGGGTATGTTTAATTTATCTTGTCTTAACGGCAACATACATGCAAATAATTTTAGGTTAGGCTTAGACTTAAAATTAATTTCTAGGCCTAACATAAAATTAATGTATGTATGTTGCCGCTAAGACAGATACAATTAATTAAATATACATGCAATAGTTTTACGTAGACCTAGACTGACGAACGAACATTTCATGTTTATTGAATGTATTTCAGCGCTTGACGATAATACCTGCATACGCCGGACGGAACCGATCGTCTCTTAATTTAAATTAAAGAACCAAAACACATGTTTCTTGAATGTATTTACATTCATTGCCCTAGCAACCAATTTTGTAACGCTTTTTCGTTACTCGTATTTTATATTTGTCATTACCATAGCAACCAATCGTTACGCGTTACATTTTCTGTTAGTTAACTCCTACCGCAACCTGCGTTAAGGAACTTCGTTCCAATACCAATTCCTAAATGAAAGTAGTATAACAGAATTAAGACTGCGTTTCTCAGAAACTACTGAATTGATTTCGATGAAATGAAACACTTACATTCGTCCAAACCGAATCACGTGATCACCTTTCTATCACGTTTCACTTTTAAAAACTAAGTTCGTCTCACAGAGATAAACGTCAGAGTGAGAATTCCGTTCCACCACAAAGTCCTTGTAAAATATTCACTAAAGTTAATGAAATTTGGTTCCCATCATCCAAAGGGATGTTCCTCCCCTGGGACTCGTAGACTTACCTCAACACTTTACTTTGTGTTGGTTGAAAATATCCCTGGAAAATTAGAAGTCGGTATGTTTGATACGTTAAGATTGAATGACTGCACGTGGTGGAATTTTATTTCAGAAACAACTAACTGCTTTCATCCATGTAATTAAATATTTGCAGTAGAACAATATGTGAACTGATGAACTAAAAACTTCTGGCGTTTGGTAGTTACGGTGTTCGAAAAATAGATTAAGGCAGATGAGAAACATGCTTACTTTACACGCCAGCACATTATCCTCACTCGACATACATATAATCATTTCTGTTTAACAAAGGCCAGTATTATTATCTCTTACGCCCTGCAAGCTAAAATGGTAAATAATAAAAATTGGACACATAAAATTATTATGAATAAAGCGCAAAGGCCCGATTGGCAATATAACTGCTTAATGTTATAACTGATAACAATATTGAAGAAGATTCTTGTGTCATTTAAAAAAATGAATGAGAACCTTAATTACACCAACTTAAACACTAATTTACAAATTTTGCACAAAGTCAATAAAGGGACTACAATGGATATATTGGAAGAATTTCAGATATATAAAGAGTACAAAAATAATCCAGATAACATGTTGAACGACAAGTTGAACTTCTCTTCCAACCCTATATACGACATAATCGCCAAAGTCAAGCAAACATAACAAAACAAATAGATCCACCATTCGTTCAAACTTTCAACTTAATTATCAGAACATACTGATAACCTCTGTCCACATCTAGTGTCCTACCTGCAGCTGGACACGAACGACGTAATAATGTGGCCACAAATATTTTTAATAAATTTATACTAGTTTTACTCCGATTTTGTGTGTGTTAGTGTTATGTGTTCGTGTATGTGTTAGTACAAGCCTGACGAAGCCGGCAGTGTTCGGAGAAACAGCGCTGTAGCTATATTCTACAATTGCGGACTAAAGACAATTAATACAAGGTAATTACAACGATATAATTAACAGTCCGAGGCAACACAATAAACTCTTAAAATGATGCTTGAATAAATAGTTTTGATGAAGAATTGAGGGATATATTGCTTAGCGACAAAAACACATCTGAGGAATAATATATAATGATATCCTGATAATTTATATTTACGAGCTTTTTGTATTTATATTAACGGTTACAAATTTGTTCCGGTACATTTCAGATACTCTGTTTGGATACGTATAATTTTGGCAGGATGTTTTGTCGAGTGTCGTGTTTATGATTTTACGCGCATTGAACATTTCAGAGGAATCGATAATAATATATAGAACAAGTGAAGTTTGTTTACCACCTCGGGAACTGAGGGACGGGGTGAAGTGGGTTAGGGGTGGTTTGAATAGGGTTGCAGAAACCAAGGTCTTGTTGCTTCATTGATTCTTTTTCATCCTCGTTTTATTTATAGCTCCTAATTTTAAAACAAAACCGCTTATTTAATATTCAGCTGTGAAGAACAACAACCTGTATTTTAGCAAGAGTCGGTGTGTAACTGGATTTTAATTATAATAACCGCAACATTTAGTGTTTAGAAAATACACGTTAGGGACATTTTGTCTTTTAGAATGTTTATTATTCGCAATGGGATTCTTTGCATTCATTTTAGCTAATGACAATCGTAAATTTTTATTGATTAAACATGGTGCCACATGTTAATTTTACTAAGTGATAACTAGTGTGCGTGTATTTTTAAGGATTTTTCATTGGTAAAGGAGAGGTGTTGCATATTGAAAAGTAGGAATCTCCGTTTTCATAGATTTCGATATTTTATGGATATTGAAAAATAGGAATTACAGTTACCACAGACACCACTATTTCCAAAGATATTGAAAAGTAGCAGTTTCAGTTTTCACATGTATTGAAAAGTAACAGACTGTATTATTATTTTACAGGTATTGAAAAGTAAGTAGGAGTATCGGTATTAACAGATACCATTTCACAGATGATATGTACAGGTAGCAGAATTAAGTTTTCACTGATACCACTATTTAACAGATATCGGAAAGTAGCAGTATCAGTTTCCCCATATAGTTTCCATAACTAGTACATAAAAGTGTTTTATCCATTTATGTAGAGCATCATTAAAATTATAATTCAAATCCTTTGTAGCAGACGACATAAATTTCAGATACAAATTACCATAAAAGATTTTCATAACATTTTTACGAGATAATTTGAATATAAAACACGCCTTGAGGTAAAAGCTCCGTGGGACTTATTCAAGGTAAATTTGCATAATTTGTTTAAAGACTTTTCTAATCTCGGACACCCTTGGGCGGCCATTTGCAAGATTCATCACGCTTCACGCTAAAGGATGGAGTCATATTTCACGACGGATTAATCAAGATAAAGCTCAATGTATGTAGGCCTATATAACATTTTCCAAGGAAATATAAATAACTGAACAATGTGCAACATGATTCCTAACCTATACATACATTTTTGGATTGAATTGGAAGCTCTTTTTTTAGATAGAAAACAAAATAATTACGGGTAACTGACAAATTTTTGAAGTGTTAACTTCTATAGGCGCTCCTCGTATGAAAATTGCTGGCGGTGAATCGGATTTTACCGTCACGTTTTTTCTGTCACGCTCTATTCCTTCCTTCACCCACTACTATATGTATAGTACACATGTGTATATAGCAGAACATTTAGTTTACTTGGTAATACCTCTGAAAAGTACATTGTGCTTCCTCATTTTGTAAGTTGTGTTACAATAGTTTACCTTGTAATACCTCTGGAATGGACGTTGTGCTTCCTCATTTCGTAACTTGTGTTAAAATAGTTTACTTGGTAATACCTCTGAAAAGGACATTGTGCTTCCTCATTTTGTAAGTTGTGTTACAATAGTTTACCGTGTAATACCTCTGGAATGGACATTGTGCTTCCTTATTTCGTAACTTGTGTTAAAATAGTTTACTTGGTAATACCTCTGAAAAGGACATTGTGCTTCCTCATTTTGTAAGTTGTGTTACAATAGTTTACCTTGTAATACCTCTGGAATGGACGTTGTGCTTCCTCATTTCGTAACTTGTGTTAAAATAGTTTACTTGGTAATACCTCTGAAAAGGACATTGTGCTTCCTCATTTTGTAAGTTGTGTTACAATAGTTTACCGTGTAATACCTCTGGAATGGACATTGTGCTTCCTTATTTCGTAACTTGTGTTAAAATAGTTTACTTGGTAATACCTCTGAAAAGGACATTGTGCTTCCTCATTTTGTAAGTTGTGTTACAATAGTTTACCTTGTAATACCTCTGGAATGGACATTGTGATTCCTCAATTCGTAAGTTTTGTTAAAATAGTTTACTTGGTAATACCTCTGAAATGGACATTGTGCTTCCTCATTTCATAAATTGTGTTTTTATTCAATATTTTCTATACTTTTTAAGTGCAATTCAGACTATCGCCATTGAACTGTATACTTCTCCTGTGTGGTATTAAGCACACCTGGATTTTTTATTTCTTCGAACCAAAATTTAGAAAGCACCACCTAGTGTTTTGTATAATTTTATTTTATTTTATTTGTTTTATATATCCATTACAATAGCAAATGAGTACCGAAATGAAATAACAAACACATAATTTCCAGTAAATTCTTCAAAATGTATTAAGTCTTGCCGACCATAGTTTCTCCATGTCAGCTTCACACAGACTAAGGGGAATATAGAAAACCGGCATACACAAATGTCAATGAATAAAGAAGAAAATAAAATTTATTAGAAATTTTAGACATTAAGAGATTATTTTGTAAAGATTCCAACCTTGTATTAAATGATCAGGTAGAATTCGTGTAAAGCTCACCCTAGCTTAACTCATTGTCTTCCCTATCACCATAGGACTCCCACGCCCACCACACAATTTCCCTTTACTTTTTGTTAGTCAACGATCTGTCAGGAAACACGCAAATGTAAACGTAGCTCTTACATCGTAAAACAACCTTGGAAAGTTACTAGGCTCCCCTAAAAATCGTATCCCCGTACAGGAAAAACCCGGTACCTATAGTGTCATTTGTGAAGTGTGTCCCAACAAGTATATAGGAGAAACAATAAGGAATATAAAGGTCAGGAGTAAAGGACATTTTTCGCGTTTTAAATACAACCGGACCGAGAAATCTGCTATAGCAAAGCATTGAATAGACGAATGTCATTTTTTTAAAGTTGAAAACACAGTCTAAAGAAAGTGATAAAACGAAATACTCTCGACGAGTGGGAAACTTTATCTATCTATATAAAAGCGAAACGGCACTGATTCATTCATCAGCAGAACTAAAAATCTACTGAACCAAATGAGTTAAAATTTGGCATGCATGCAGTTGGACCTTTAAACGCGCACTAAGAACGGATTTTGAAAACATCCCAAAGATACGCCCAATATTCGCGTTTTTCTAGCGATTTTTTGCGTTTTCTCAGCTTTTTCGAGAACTAATTGGCAGAAAATGTTGAAATTTGGTACTTAGGTTCGTTTAAGGCCTAAAAGTAGTCTGTTAAAAAATGTTTGAGATTCTCCCAAAATTACGCCAGAAATAGGCGTTTTTGCATTTTCCCTTGCGTTTTCAATGCGTTTTTGATCATCATCCTCAAATTACGCCAGAACGGATTGGAATGAAATTTGGTATGTAGCTTCCTCTAGGGCCTTAGGCGCTCTCTAAGAAAGGGTATGAAAAATTTCGAAATTTTAGGAGGGGTTTGGGGGGATCAAAGTTACTAAAATCATAATTTCAGATCTTTTATTATTATGACAATAGTGCTTTTATTATTTAAGATCTATATATATATATAAGCCAAATACCACTCACTAACTGAACACTTCAAAAGATTACAATTACGATAAAAAGACTGAAAATAGTAACCACCACGGGCAACGCCGTACGTGTCAGCTAGTATATCAATACAAATAAAAACATACTATTAAATAATGAACTAAGTGCCATACAAAACTCCGTTTAATTATAAACTAACATGTGGAGATTTTACTTTCTCACTATACTATAATATAGAGAAACTATACTGATCGCAAAAAAATAATGTTAAGATTGTTGTGGAAATATTCGTTTTGGGACCCCTGAGTCCAATAAAGTGGTTTTATATATGTACACAAAGCTAGAGAGAAAACTATATTCGATCGATTTCGAACAAATTTTCACCAAACATGTCAAATTAGGCCTGCATTGATGTACGAAAAAGGGTTTTAAAAATGTTTCAAAAACAAACGCTTTTTGGCAAAAAAACCCAGAAAATCCCAGCTCTAACAATTTGGATAAAATTTGGCTTATTTGTAGCCGTTAATGTAAAAAAATCTGCATTTTTCAAGAAATCCAAAAATGGGGTTGTTTTTCAAAAATGTTCAAAACCTTTTTTTGTGCATCTATAAACGCCTAATTTACGTGTTTGGTGCACATTTGTTCGAAATCGATCGAATAGTTTTCTCTCCAGCTAATAATAATATTTATTAGTTAATCTCCTATTTTAATATCACCTCTCCTACTTCTCCTACAATTATGAAGTCACAGTGAATCTGTTTAATAATTTAAATATGTTTGTGAGAAAGTATGTGCCAGTTCCTGGTACCGTTTATTTCTTACATTTTTGTATAATATTTTCTTATGTGTTTGTTTATTATTTTACTATATATTATATTTCTTAATACAGTTTCTTGTTGTTTCTAATATAGTCTTGATTAACTTTTATTAACAGAGATTATAATTACGTTCTTTATTGGCTTATATTATTATATTTTTAATATAATTTCTTGTTGTTAGTAATCAAGTATTGATTAAGTTCTATTAACAGAGCTTATAATTAGATTCACTTATCGCTGTTTTATTATTCTTTTACATATACCGTTGTCCTTATTTAATTCAAGTAACAAGTGTATACTAATTATTTGATATTGTTAGCATTCTCCCTATTTTGTAATAATTGTATTATTATATTTAAAATATAAGTATATACATATTATATAGTCATATTAATTTTACTTGGCTTAATTTTACTTAATAATTTTAAATTAATTTTTACTCAGCTTAATTTTACTTGGCCGTTACTTTTAACTGATAAAAGTAATTTTGCTTAAATGTTATTTGATATGTTATTATATAATTTTTCGGTTAGTTTACCAAGCTAAATCCATTTGCTAAATTAATTTATTATGATTAATATTGCTTTATTATATAGTTTGCTTGGATTTATTATTTTATAAAAGCCTATAACTGTTACATATATATATCCAACACCATTCTGTAATATTACCCTCCCTCTCTCTCCTATTCACTTTCTGTAGTTACGATAACACTATTGGTAAGACCATGCCCACTCTTGTAGGTGGTATAAGTATTTAGCTTAGTCCTCGGCTAAACTAGTTATAAGTTTTTAGTTGTAGCTCATGTATCACTAAGGATGACGACTTTGTCGTTGAAACGCGTTCGATCATTAAACATATGTGTGTGAGAATTAGTGTATTGTTATTATTATTTTTAAATAAGTTAATACTGTTAGTATTATAAGATATAATATTTGTGTATTTATTTGTTCACAGCCAAACACAGATAAGTGCGTCGTAGATGTTTAGAAAATAAAACAGGGCTTGAAATAATGTAAGTACATTTTTTGGTATCTCTCTGCATGAATCAATAGACTTAAGCTAAACACTCATCCTGAGATCATGTACACTTTGATCTAACTTAGGAATTGAAAAGTTATATGCATGATAATCATACACAAATGGATACTAGTGCTGATGAGAAGGGAAAAAACGAAACATCACTTTTTCCTTTAAATATAGTAATGAAACGATACGATTCGCTGACTGCGGCAATTTAAATATTAAAACAAGTATAAAAGAATAAACGAAACCAAAAGTTTAATTAACAAAGTGAACTTTCAGCCATCATGCTGACCCGATAGGTATAACAGCCTTGATTGATTTGAAGTTAGAAGGGCTAAAAACTTATATATGGTTTACAAACTCAAAACTGTGTTGAACATACTCTAGTTGCAGATTTTAAGTTAGCTTGGCTCAGGTTTTTTGGGGTTTATCTATACTAATATTATAAAGAGGTAAAATTTGTTTGTTTGTTTGTATGTAGGGCGTAATCTCTGGAACTACTGAACCGATTGAAAAAATAGTTTTACTAATTAAAAGCTACACTATCCCTGAGTAACATAGGCTGTAATTCATTTTGATAAAAACCTTTTTTATTTTAATATTTGTAAATTTAGTCGCAAACAAGTCTTAGGTTAAGCCTAGACTGATGAACAATCACATGTATTTACATTTATTACCACAGCAATAAAATGAATAAAATAACATATAAAACAGTTGCTTGCTCCAATATTTCCATTAACAGCTGATTCCAAACTTTGAAGCAATTATTTAAATTTCTAACTTTTAGGTTAGGTTTTTATTAAATTGTAGACCTGAGCCTTGCTGGTTCTTTTAACCTTTAACTGCTGTTATAAAATATACACAATAATTTGATTTGAACATTTAACATTATTTACTATCTTAGCTTTGGGGTTATTATTAATCCTACACCTTTATTATAAACTATTTAAAAAAAATTATACTAATAAAAATACTATAAAAAAAAACTATTTTAACACAACTTACGAAATGAGGAAGTACAATGTCCATTTCAAGTATTACCAAGTAAACTATATACTCTGCTATATACACATGTGTGCTATATACAATAGAGCGTGACAGAAAATACGTGACGGTAAAATCTGATTTACCGCCCGCAAAATTTGTTGGAAGCGGTGCGCCTATAGAAATTTCCACTTCAAAAATCAACACTTACTATGACAAATCTGTACTGCTTAAGTACCAACAAAAGAAATTTAACCTATAAATAAACCTCGGTGCTACTATAATAAGAAGGAAATTCAATTGTAATTTTGTATTTCAATGACCTTGTACTAGCACCCCTTACGCCTTCGTGGCAACGATACCGAAGTGTTTTTTTTTTATATAAAAGTTTGACAGCACCATTGATAGCAAAGTGTGAAAAAAAACTCTACAAATAAAAGTTTCTGAAATTTCCTTAACACCAGAACAATAGAACGGCTCGGTTCAGTAGACTTTGGATTAAATTATCCAAAGTAATTATAAATTCAATTATTCTCGAGACATTCCAATAATTTTGTGTTAAAAGTTAAGAAAGCGGAACTTTTTTTGCGAAATACTTTTTAAGTGGAAAGTTTTCCGGGAGAATAAAATGGTGAAACATTGAACTTGAGTTTGTTTTTTGAGGATTCTTTTGGAGATGTTTGCTGCTGAAATATTAAGTTTTTATTGGGAAAATAACGTAAAAACAGCGGTGGTAGAAACTGCGTTCTTCGAATGATGCAACTTACAAATACAGTGTATTTCTGAACTCTCTACCAAAAAGTTTAGGATTATTTTCTTAGGAAAAGACAATACTCACAATATCACGTGTAAATTTTTATTTTAAAAAACGTATACAATGATGCCATTTTGCATAGAGTTTTATGCTACATAATGTTTCCCAACTACCCAATTCAAAATGGCTGCCATTTAAAGTCTTTGTTGTTGAATATCTCCAAAAGCAAATCTGTACATATATAGGAAGAAGTCATGACTGACTAAATAATGCATAATCAACGTACTGCCAAAACTACATATCATAGCTAGATCATTAGCGGCCGCATCTTAAGTCCGATTTGGTTAATGTTTATTGCCTACGTCGCTCGGACGAGTTCGATAGCCAAAAAAGTCCAACAATCGGAAGCACGTTTTTTGACCGGAAGTAACTATTTTTTGCACTTTTTCCTACGAGAATGAGTTTGTTTTTCGGTTTTTTTCTACAAATATAAATGTAGGATGTTATTCTGCACATTTTGTTTTTTTGCGCGACCTTATAGCTCGCTTGGTTTCCCCAAAATCGATCAAAACGTAAAATACCACAGAAGTACCCGGTTCAAAGCCATGTGGTGGGCTATACCGTGTGGTTGGCGTGCGAAGCACGCAATGCACTGTGTATTGAAGATACCCTCAATACGGAGGTTGGCGTGTGAAGCACGCAGTGCTTTGTGTGTTGAAAATAATTCTAATATGCGGAATGGCGTGCGAAGCACGCAATGCTTCGTGTATTGAAGATACTCCCAATACGGGGATTGGCGTGCGAAGCACGCAATGCATTGTGTATTGAAGAGACTCCCAATATGAGGAATAGCGTGCGAACCATTTTTCAGATATTCAGCACCGTCGTGAATAGAAATATTTCCCAAATTGTTGGTTGAAACCCTAAAACATAGGCCTATAAACCTAATTTTGGAAATTTCCTCAACTCACGTGAGCGGTTCAGCTGCGTGGTCATATGTATAAAAATATGGTTCTATACATTTTGTTTAACCAAAATTTAACCGAGTTATGAAGAAAAAACTAAATAATTTTCTTGTGACTTGTCTAATACAATCAACATTAGCCTAGAACGTTTCAAGTTGGTGGAGAAGTACTGAAATCTAGAAATAATTTTAAAGAAAGTTCATGTATTCTATTTTCTCAACGGCACTTATATTAACAGCTGATTTAATAATTTGAAAACATATTTAGCTTTAACTTTTAGATTATTTCTGGTTGAGAAGATTTACGCTTTCACGTTATGTTTGGTATGGAATCGATTTTTATTAAAAATTATATAAAAATTAATTATCTTTATAGAGGTAGCACACGAAGCGCGTAACAGTCTCTCTGAATTTACGTATCGAAGCATTTAAAATTAATCTATAAACAATGTGGTTCGAACTAAAATTGTAGACTATAGGTTCATACCGTAAAATTCAGTTTAGAATATACTCTAAAAATAGCTTTAATTAATATAATTTTTAACAAACAATTTTCTTGAAAAGTTTACGAGGAATAACTTTATCAGCACGAAAAAATTTCTGGTTAATAATAAATTGCTTTACTATACGTTTATAGTCGGTGACTGCTTTTATACCTAACGGTGTATGCAGAACGCACATGCAAGTATCACATAACTCACAGATGGTCTAGACATGTAAATCATGTGTCACATTAAGTGACAGCTGGTAGCGAACAAAATGCGTTGCATAAACTGTTACTTCCCCACCTTAGCTGGATGTTATTTCCTCGCGCTTCGTTTAAACGTAGGCCCTATATTAAACGCTGTTTTTAAATGTGATATATTTTACACGAACCAAAGCAACAGCTTTAAAAATGGCCATCCACGTAATCTTTTCCTTATCTTATTTACGTGGAACAGATTGTAAGGATTTATGTGGATTTGATGGAGTAGTAGGATTGATCGAACGATTGAATGAACGAACTATAAAGGAAAAGCAACCCTGCACAATACTTGAGAAGAAGACGTATAGAGAAATAAAAGGAAAAAGACTAATTCAGAGTGTTTAGCACAAGAGAGAAAGAGTTTATATCAAATTAGCACAGGAAACAATTGAACAATATCTAGGAAGTTTAGTATCAGAAAAAGTGAGACGCAATTGAGATGTGAGAACCAAGAAGATTTCGACAAAACGATAAATATCGTGGTTGCCTGACAAAAAGCAAGGTGCACTGCACAAAATGAAATGGGTTATCAACAAGTTAGAAAAGTAAACAATTGGCTGAATTCCTGCTTTCAAATATCTAGGAAGTAAATATCAGAAGCTTGTAATTGAGAGGTGAGAACAAAAAAGACTTCCAGAGAAATAAGAAGATCGAAGGCACCTGGACTGGGGTTTGAGAAAGAAACTACTGAAGGCGTCTGGAGTGTGACCCTTTATGAAGCAGAGACGGATCAACAAGAAATGAGGTGGGGGAGTAAGGCGAATTTGGAGATGGGACGAGACAAAAAGCAAGGTTTTCTGCACAAGAAGAAAAGGACTAACAACAATTGGCAGCTTTTATATATCTAGGAAGTGAATAAATGAAGATATAAGATGCAACTGAGAGGTGAGAACGAAGACTTCAACAGAAAGAAAAATATGGTGGACGCCTGACAGAAGATCACGCAAGAAACTACTGAAAGCTTTGACTGGACAGTGACACTTTTTGGGGCAGAGACGTAACAACAAGAAATGAGGATGAGGAGTAAGACGAGACTGGAGATGGAAGGAGACAAAAAGCAAGGTTTTCTGCACAAGAAGAAAAGGACTAACAACAATTGGTAGCTTGTATATATATCTAGGAAGTGAATAAAAGAAGATATAAGATGCAATTGACAGGTGAGAACGAAGACTTCAACAGAAAGAAAAATATCGTGGACGCCTGACAGAAGATCAAACAAGAAACTACTGAAAGCTTTGACTGAACACTTTTTGACACTTTTTGGGGCAGAGACAGGAGAGTGAGGAAGATAAACGGAACGGAGGCACAAAGCTAGGTGTGCAGCCCAAGAGGAAAAGGGATATCAAAAAGTTAGAACAAGAAACAATTGAACAATTTGATAGCTTTGCTATATCTAGCAAGTTAAATAATAGAAAAAGTAAGACGCAATATTGAGAAGTGATAACAAAGAAGACTTCGACAGAAATAAGAATTCGTGGTCGCCTAGACAGGGGATTGTGGAAGAAACTACTGAAGGCTTTGTCTGGAGAGTGGGACTTTATGTGGGAAAGACAAGAAGGGAGATGGAGAGAGACAGCAAAAAAGGAAAAGGACTATAAACAATTTACAACAGAAAAAACCAACAATTGGCAGATTAGAAACATCTAAGAAGTTTAACAGAATATGTGATACATCCAAAAGATGAGAACAAAGAAATCTTAAACAGAAAGAATATATGTTTGTGAGATGGCTGTTCACTGTTCAGGCCCGTTAAGGTTATGTCTGGATATTGGCACTCTATGGAGTAGATTTGTGATTAAGAAAGAAGGATTGGAGGATGCAATGGTTCTTGTTTCAAATGTGGATGTGGAGATGAATGGACCAGTTTGTAGAAAGAGTGGGTAGAAGAAGTGCCATAATAAAGAGTCTGACAAAAGAGACCAACCACAAGGAAAAGAAACAGAAGGATGTGAAGAGAATCTTTGTTGGTGGATGTACTAGAAGAATTAATTGCTGAACGAAAAGAGCAGAAACGGGTAAGATATAAGATGGTGGATGGGGTTAGGATAGAAGGGAGCTACGGTTATATGGAGAGGCAGGGTAACAGGGGGATCTGGAGAGCAAACCTCTACAAGGCATAACACTACCTCATACTATCACCTAATAAATGTTCAATATTACACTAAAACTGTAACGTTGTTTCTGGAACACGCTGTGGTTTTAAATATCGCATTATGCAAAGGTTTTTCTGGCGTGAAACATCGCCTCTCCTTTTGGCACACAGTTTGTTGAATCTTGGTCCAAGTTTATAAAAACCTTTAAAACAAATTATGCAAATTCACCTCGAAGCGACGACGAATAAGTCCGTAGCGCTTTACCTTAAGGAGTATTTTATATTCAAATTATCTCGTAAATATTATGACAATGATTTATGATAATTTTATCTAAAATTTATGTCAGCTGCTACAAGGGATTTCAATTATAATTTTAACGGTAATCTCTATCAAACAAACCGTTACTCCTTCTCAATTTTGTTTTATAGGACTGTTTCGTCTGACAGCTACAATGTAATATAAAATCGAATTCACAAAAGTAACTGTTTTCTTTATCCACATTGCACAACAGTTTTCCACGCATACTATTATTATATTTTTATTATTTTAACCACAACGCCAAAGCAAATGAAAAAAAGTATTTTATACGCTGACTTTTTAAAGGAAATTTCGATTGATTAGGACAGAGGCACTTGGACCGGGAAAAAATGAAAATAAACGCGTGTGTTGATTTATTGTAGGCCTAACCTAAAATTGTGTTAATATTTGGCCCAAATTAGTTGTTTTATTTGTAATACGTAAAAACAGATATTTGTATTATAATACAGTAAGACTTTTTGTTGATTTTTACTTTCTCAACCCTATACGTAGTATACGGAGAAAGTATTGATTTCGTAAAAATGTTCGAATTTGAATTTTCAGTTGAATTATCTGTTTTGGTGCTCCCAGAACCATAAAAAATTGTTTAGTGCAATTATTTGTGTTGGTGCTCCCTGAACCCAAAAATATTTTTAGTGGAATATTTTGTTTTGGTGCTCCTTGAAAACAAAAAAGTGATTTTAGAGTGGTGTCTGTCTGTCAGTCTGTCTGTATGTATACACGACCAGAGAGGACACTATTGGTCCGATTTTCATGAAATTTGGTATGTAGGTACTAAACCCTAATAATATCTCCAGGCGTTTTTTTAAATTTTTTTGCATTTTTAATTTTCAAGGGTAATTTACCCCTAAAAACCCAAAAAAACGACAAAAATGCAAATTTCTCAAAAACAGCTCTAACGATTTTGATCAAATTTTCAGTATTTATAGTACTTAAGATGCCAAACAAAATGACACCACCCGCTTTTATCAAAACTTCGGCGTTTTATAATTATGGGGAAATGTTTAAAAATAAACAAGTTTGTGTTGTCAATCTAGCATCGCGGCGGCGGCCGCACGGGGTAGCACCACGGTAGCGAGCACGGACAGTAATTCAAAGTTTGCGCGATCGAATCCCGCCTGGGACAATAATTTTTTTATACGATTGACGTAGGTAGAATATTATTTTTTTGTTTTGTTCTAAAAAGTAGTAAATAAAATGATTAAAAACAATATTATTTTGACTACAGTAAGTTGGGAGAAAGTTTGTGTCAGTTAACTGATACCGTTTATTTATTCTGTTAAAATAACCCGTAAGAACTGTTTGTTGTGAAGAATACCTGATTCTAAATTTGCTAAGTTGGTCGCTATGGTAATGAATGTAGATACATTCAACAAGCGTGTGTCGGTTCAGTACTAGGCCTAACCTAAAACTGTGTTGTTAAATTTTTGATGTTATTCAGCAGTTTTATCTGATATAGGGTTGGGAGTAAATTCTTTCTTAGTGAACGTCTAAGACACCATTAGAATATAATATCTTCAAATTGTTGTACTATTTAGGTATGTTTTGATCTAGGTTGATTCTACGTCAGCAGTTGAAAGCCGCTTGTATAGGAATATACAGGATGTCCCATAAGTAAAGTGCCAAACTTTGGGAAAAACAAAAAAAAATGTTTTCCAAAAAATCATCGTTTTGAGATATTCGCCATTTTTGTTTATTTTATCTGGAGAACAAATTAATCATTGAGTTGAAACTTGGCATGCCGTTTATCTAACGATGATCTATTTTAAGAAAAATAAGGGCTTATATCCAATCATGCGTTTCAAAATGGCGGCTGTTTAAAACTTCAAACCCACAAAACGTACATTTTAACAAAAAATGTCAAGAAATCTTTTTTTGTACCTAGTAATTTCAATTCCCTATCGGATGCTGTAACTTTCAAAACAATCGAACGGAGTACAGGTCTAATAGTTTTAATTATTTCATAATTATTGGTTTGTGCAACCAGGCATCATATACCAACACAGTAAACACAAGAATATGGTGGGCACGTATGCTGTCATTATCCATAACTAACTATTATCCTTCATCCGACTGTTCTGATTATCACACGAACCGATAGGGAATTTAAAGGGCTACAAAAAAGGTATCTTGATATTTTTTGTTAAATTGTACGGTTATTGGGTAGTTCAGGTTTAAAACTTTCAAACGCTGCCATTTTAAAACGCATTATTGCGTTAAATATTAACGGTAATTTTATTTGTATGTTATCATTGTTAGGTTAAACTTCATGCCAAGTTTGAAATCAATATGTCCAACCGTTCTCTAGATATGAATTATTTTGTGAAAGAAACAAAATTGTTAATATCTGGAAAACGAAGCGTTTTTGTAAAAACAATTATTCTTGTTTTTCTCTTTATTTTGACCCATATAACCATTTCCCGCAGTTTGGTACTTTATTTATAATGCACACTCTATAGACCAAGATTGTTTAAATTAATAAATGCTAAACATCAGATCCAACAATAATTATTTATTTTGTAGCCATTAAGGTCTGTCAAACCAGGCTGGTTTAGAATTTACAAATATTTAGTGGCGTTTCCTTACTAGAAAGTTACAATATCGTTATATATTACTAGCTGGCCCGACCCGGCTTTGCACGGATAGACAAATCAAAGTTAAATGTATATTAAAAAAAATATATTATATCAATAAATATATTACACTATGTATTTCTTATGGGAATTTTTAATAACTTTGACCCCCAGACCTCCCCTAAATATTCGATTTTTTTTAAAACTCTTTCTTAGCGAGCGCCTAGGGCCCTAGAGGAAGCTACATAATAAATTTCATTCCAATCCATTCGGTGTTTCTTTTTAGTAACTTTGAACCCCCCCCCCAAACCCTCCTAAAATTTCGAACTTTTTAAAACCCTTTCTTAGCGAGTACCTAGGGCTCTAGAGGAAGCTACATACCAAAATTCATTCCAAACCGCTCGGTAGGTTTTGATAAATCGTGATTTAGTAACTTTGACCCCCCAAAACCCCCCTAAAATTTCGAATTTTCGGAAACCCTTTCTTACTGAGAGTCTAGAGCCTATAAAGAGTATTAGTGCCAAAATTCATGTTTGTAGGCCTCTTGGTTTTGGAGAAACTGTGATGAGTCAATGGTATTTGGCTTTTACAAGTATAGATTTCTCAAAGGTGTTTTTTTGTCACTAAGCAATATTTCCCTTAATTTTTCATCAAAGTTAATTACTAAAGCATCATTTTAAAGCTTATGTTCCTCGCTAATGACGAAAAATATACAAACAGCTTAAAATTTATGTTTTCATTAAACGAAAAGTATTAAAAAACTTTAATATTATACTTTATATCGTTCTTAATGAAAGTCGCAATGTATTAACAATCTGTTTAACATGACAGCTGTTAGTGATTGTTTACATTCTATATGCAAGTGTAATCTATCACGCAAATCAATCAAATTAAATCAACGTAAAACATTATAAACTGTTATTTATAAACCAACGTAAATAAATAAACGTATTTAACTGAATAAAATCAACGTGTTAATTCTGGTAAGTGTAGGCCTACTCCTAAGTTTCGAAATATTCGCACGGGTCAGCTGATAGAATTATTAAATGGAGAACTGGATAATGCAGAGACCAAAGTAGCTAACTAGGCCGTGTCCCCCCCCCCCCCCC
>JAGFPH010002562.1:84847-122513 GCA_018207615.1 Philaenus spumarius | reverse complement strand
TTTTTAAAGTTTTTGATGACATTAGTAAAGTTCTACTATTAAGTTGGATTTACTTTAAAAAAACTGTAAGCTTTATACAGGTTGCCCCCAGACTCTCTGGTCCCCTTTTGAGGATTTGTTCCTGGGATCGAGACAATCATATTTCACAATATAAACATTGGTCTACGGTGCTTACTTTTTCTTCTGTCTGTCTGAATGTGTGTTTTACAAAATAATTGATATCTAGAGTACGGTTTTACCGCTTGAGTTCAAACTTGACAAGAAGTTATTCCTTACGATGATCTATTTTAAGTAAAATAAGCGGTTATAGCGAAAAATATATTTTTAAATGCGGTCTATTTGAAAATTTCAAACCAAAATTACTAAAAAAACAATAACTTTTCGCAAAAATAAATTGTCAAGATAGCTTTTTTGTGGCCCTTTTAATTCCCTATCGGAGGGTTTAACGATCAAAACAATAAGACAAAGTAGAATAGTTAAGTTATGTGTAATAACAACATACGTAACCACAACATTACGGCATTGATCAGCTGTTATATTGAAATTTATTTAATTATACAAATATAATCGGTAAGATTTTTTAGAAGGGTAAATACTATATCGTAACGTTTTTCAGACTTATTAAAGGTGTAACAAACTTGTCTGAACACCTCGAACAAATGATATATAACTCATTTATTAATTTAAACAACAAAAAAAAGAAAGCTGTTAAATTGTCATCTCTTGTCCCAACAGTTGGTGCTTCAATGAGCATATGAAGAGAGTGTATTCGCAAACCCAAATGCGGTTGTGTAATAAAAATATGAATCCTCTTAATTGGTGTTGGATTGAAATTGAATTTTGTTTTTCATCTAAACAAAATTCCAAATAAACCTGCACATGAAGTGCTTTTGCGAATGATATTTTGCAATTGCAAAACGGGATTCGGTTCAGCGTGCGGTTGCCGACGTTTACGCCTCTTTGGCAATTTAACGTGCGAAACGGGATTCGGTTCAGCGTGCGGTTGCCGACGTTTACGCCTCTTTGGCAATTTAACGTGCGAAACGGGATTCGGTTCAGCGTGCGGTTGCCGACGTTTACGATTCTTTGGCAATGTAACGTGCAAAACGGGATTCGGTTCAGCGTGCGGTTGCCGACGTTTACGCCTCTTTGGCAATTTAACGTGCAAAACGGGATTCGGTTCAGCGTGCGGTTGCCGACGTTTACGCCTCTTTCGCAATGTAACGTGCAAAACGGGATTCGGTTCACCGTGCGATTGCCGACGTTTACGATTCTTTGGCAATGTAACGTGCAAAACGGGATTCTGTTCAACGTGCGGTTGCCGACGTTTACGCCTCTTTCGCAATGTAACGTGCAAAACGTGCAGTGAACATGGTAACAATTGTGGATCAAGAGGAAGGCGTGGATACTGAGAGCGATGAGGAAGTGCATGAGGAGCAGAAAGAGAGAGTGGAAGACTAAGAAGAAGATAACAGTGATGATGAGGTTTAATGTTGACAAATTTTCTACTTTTTTTCTTGTAAAATAAATGTACAAATAATCAAAATTAAATTCAGTATAATTACATTTTGATCATTTTCTCTCATTATTACTGTAATTTTCAATTAGTAGGTTCGTAAGGGTAATTTAAGACTTGTTACATTAAACAAAAATTATAACGCAACTTTTATATATTTTGACGTAAGGGGTTGCTTTTATAAGGGTTTAAGTGTTTAAAAAACAACAAACGTTATATCACCAGTGAAATATTCTCAATTCAATACAAATGTTCTATTAAATAATTTTTAATTTAAGAAAATCGTGGAAATTCTTTTTTAATAATTAATATTCTAAGGGGATGATTTATAAAGGTTAAAGCGTCTCACAAATAATAATTTCATTCAAATAAAATACAATATTTCAAATTTAATATGACGCACTTTTAAAGCATTTCAAGTTATAATAAATATCTTTAAAACTAGTTTTGAAAATTACTTCCCTCAGGGGATAATTTACATTGGTTGAATCTTTATGATGAATCATAAACTTGTTCTAGAACGTTAAGAGATCTAAAAATAATTCATTTAAACTTTATTTTAACCAATTATGTGCTATAATTTACCATTTTGAAATTTTTGCAATAAGGGAAAGTTTTTACCCCTAAAAAATAAAAAGCCCGGTTCAGCACGGGGTAGATTTTGAAGTAGAGGGTAAGAAGAGCTTAAATCCAAATTTTTACGAAAATCGATTCCCAAAATTGCACAGTTTTATACGGGTTTTTTACCGCTGACGACTGGACTATAACATGTAAAGTGTATTTTTAAATTGAGTTATTTCACCACCGAATTAGATTATTCATTAAAAGTCCCCAATGCACTAATTGGTACTTGAATTTGTACGTTCAAATATTATTCTCTCGAATAATCAATTATGAATTAATATATGTCAATTGGATTAAAAAAATCTAAATTTATCAAAACATACGATGCAGCAAACATTTATTTAGAAAATGGAAAAAATGTAGAAGGTAATGTAAATTGTTCAATACGATGTTGTAGTGGTTTTGTATGGTGTTTCGTAACAACTAAATAATTTGCAATTCAATGATATTTTAGTTTTGTTTAAGATAATGTAAGAACGCATCGTCGCGGCTATCCTGCTTAAATAAACTTCTGTTTTTATTTATAAAGTTTTTCCCATTTCATTGTCATTTTACTCTGGCGATACATTCTTGGATTCCGCATACTTGTAATGATTCTTTTTTTTTTAAACAAATATAAATTAATCCTCCTCCTATCACATTTTCCTGGAACATTTCCAGGCTCCCAAGGGACGGAGAACAAACTTTCAAGCTCAGAATATATATTTGCAGGACTACAAATCCCAAAGGAGATCCATCCTTTCCCGGCGACGTAGGTAGACTTTTCTACTCCAAATGTCATTACCTTTGACGTACATTTTAAACTGACTTTGTTTGGTTTAGTTTGGTTTTAAAAGGGCTAATCGTGATGTAGTAAACGTGTTTTTTCGTTTTGATAGCGGACATGAAATTAAAGAATACTTGTGAATTTTGTTATTTTTCGGTAGTTGTTTATAATAGCTATTTATAGCATGAATTTAAGTTACTTGGAAGCAGTCGTTAACCCTTTTATGAAATCCCGTTTGCAGAGGAGTGACTTTGAAAAGATGAAAATGCCTAAAGGCATTTTCATTAAAAAGTCTCTAAATTAATGAAACCTCAAACATAATATGTAGTTTATTATGATGCTACGGGAAATCAATGCTTGCTCCGCACTCCAACACATTTGGAGGCTTCTATACACATAATAATGTTATGTTTTCTTTATAATAAATGTGTGGGGTTATTCATAACCCCAAAACTAAGATGGTAAATAATGTAAAATGTTAAAATCAAATTATTTCGTATATTTTATAACAGCAGTTTTAATAAAGGTTAAAAGAACCAGCAAGACTCAGGCCTACATTTTAATAAAGACCTAAGCTAAAAGTTAGAAATACAAATAATTGCTTCAAAGTTTAAAATCAGCTGACAATCGAAATATTAGAGCAAATAGCTGTTAACTGTTATTTTATTCAATTGGTTGCGATTGCATTCATGAAATAGGTGTCGGTTCATCAGTCTGCCCAACCTAAGAATTTTGTCCTCGACTAAATTTACAACCAGAATCACCCCCTCCCTTTTCCCTCCCAACACACACAAAAAGAAACAAAGTTTACTCTTTATAATATTAGTATAGACAAAATAAAAAGAGCAAATTTTATCTAAAAACGTAAATTACTTCACAAATTTAATATTTTTCATATGATTGGCTATAAGGCAGTCACGTATCAGTAGACCTTGAATCATTTTTGTTCTTAAACAACAAACCGCGCCTCTAACGCTTCTCCCCTCTCAATAAAGGGCGTTACCCTTACCCATCCCTTTCCTCCTCAGACATTCCAGTGATCTGTATCAACACTATTTCGTGGAAGATGTCTTAAAAATGAATGAAGGTTAAGGTGCTACCAAAATAATAAAAATAACGTTTAAAGACGTCTAGGGTCTTTAAAAAAAGTTTAATTAGGGTAAGGTATTAAACTTAACTTACAATTTAGTTGTTTAGTTATAGTTTTTGCTTCTTGTTTTGTGGTTCGGGTTTTTATTTAAATCAGTGTGATTTTGTCACCACAGTGCTCTTTTATTTGTTTAACCTTTTTTTCGCCACACTGCCTCCGTATGCATGCATGATCTATTTTATTATTCATGATCTATGGTATTACGAAGTAAACTATATACTCTGCTATATACACATGTATACTATATATGGTAAAGGGCGACGCGTGACGCAAAAAGCGTGACGGTAAACTCCGATCCACCGCCCGCAATATTAGGTGTGCCTACATAAGTCTACACTTGAAAAGTTAAAAGTTTTGTAAACTGTTTAAATGTTGGTTATTATGAAGCGAAACACGAATCTAAAGCAGTGTTAGCAATACAAATATCTTCGTAAAGTCCGAGTAAACTCTTCAAATATGAGATTTTTATTTGAACAATATTATAACAGTTTGACAAAACGTGAAAGCAGAGTGGCCGTGAGCTAAAGGCGCTAGTGCAGTGTGCTTCATTTGGGAACTGCAACGCAGATTACTTGGTTGGTACCTAGCGACTGGCTAAAACTGTTAACCTCGCGCTATACCCTGCAACAACGTTTTCATGCGTCTGTCAGTCATGCAGTGAAGAAGTTAATAAAAAGGAGGATGGACAAAAACGTCCTTTAATACGTCGTGCTAAACTGTTAAAGATAAATCATAATCACAATAATGGTTGACATTGGTAATTTATTTCAACATTTAATTTGAAGAACACGTCTATTTATTACAGTTGTGTATTTGTCTTCTAACCGTGTAAACTAAAGTGACGCAATTATACAGGTTATCTCGCAACCATTCTACCAAACTCTACCGTGTTATTCAGCGGGTCTAACTAGAAAATAATTCGACCACGCAGCTGAACCGCTGACGTGAGTTGAGCAAATTTCCAAAATTAAGTTTATAGACCGATATTTTAGGGTTTCGATCAACAATTTGGGAAATAGGTCTATTCACGACGGTGCTGAATAGCTGCAAAATGGTTCGCACGCCATTCCGCATATTGGGATTGTCTTCAATACACAAAGCATTGCGTGCTTCGCACGCCATTCCACCTATTGGGATTGTCTTCAATACACAAAGCATTGCGTGCTTCGCACGCCATTCCACATATTGGGATTGTCTTCAATACACAAAGCATTGCGTGCTTCGCACGCCATTGCACATATTGGGATTGTCTTCAATACACAATGCATTGCGTGCTTCGCACGCCAAACCTCGTATTATGGGTATTTTCAACACACAAAGCATTGCGTGCTTCGCACGCCAGCCCCACGGTAGAGTCCACCACATGGCTTTGAACCGGGTACTTCTATGGTATTTCACGTTTTGATCGATTTTGGGGGAACCAAGCGAGCTATAAGGTCGCGTAAAAAAACAAAATGTGCAGAATAACATCTTACATTTATATTTTTAGAAAAAACTCTAAAAAAAATCATTCTCTTAGTAAAAATCTCAAAAAATGGTTACTTCCGGTCAAAAAACTTACTTCCGGTTGTTGGATTTTTTTGGCTAACGAACTCGTCCGAGCCACATAGACAAACAACACGTGTACCAAATTTGGACCAAATCGGACTTAAAATGCGACCACTAGAGTGCGAACACATATATACATATATATATATATGAATTTTAATGACACCCCAAAACGTGTTCTGGGGACTATGATCGGTGCTCATTTGCTACTCCCGACCTTGGGTCTCACCATAAGGGCCACTGCAATAGCTCATTTTTCCTATGGAAATTCGCTAATAAAACACTATAACATGTGTCCTACCTTGCAGTATACATGGTTATTTGCAATTATGGAGGTAGTCTTTTTGGTTTCCTAGATTTTGGAAATTTTTGAATTTTGGAAAACTTGTGGAAAAGTGGGCCAATCGGGTCAATATTTAAATATAGCAAGGGTGGTATTTTGAGCTCTGAGGATAGACCATTTAATTTAAGTAAATAAAAACACAAAAGCCAACACATTTACGTGTAGGGCTGCCATCTTGAAACGGGACCGGGTAGGCCTATATCAAATTTTGATTCAGATTGTTGACTTTTAATACAACTTTAACATGATTGAACTAGCCAGTGTTGATACTTGTAAATTGTTTAAAAACGACCTTGCAAGGGAAGTCTGAAATATCTTTTTTCTTTAAACGTAGTAAGTTTTATTTTCGCAACTTAATTATTTCCCGGAAGAGCTTGGAATGAGCTATTACCAATACGGATAAAGCCGCATACTACAGCACCAGAGAAACACCGAGAATAAAATAAATCTACAAATTCTAAAAAAAAATACAATAACGGTGCACTGTTTAGAATTTTCAAGATTTTCAAATTAACTGTGTTCTTTTAAAGTGCTTTATTTAAAGCATGACGAAGTTTCCCGCGGGCTTAACTCCCGACGAGCGGGAACGAGCCTCCTTAAAAATAATTGAATTTATAATTACTTCGGGCGGTTCCATTTGAGATTTAGATTTCATTTAAAGTCTTCTGAACTAAGACATTCTTTTCTTCCGTCATTAATGAGATTTTGAAACTGCATTATTTGCAGAGGTGTTTTTACTTCGCGGATATAAATTGCAAGGAGTGTGGAATTAACGCTGCTTCGGGAAGATAGTACACTTTGGTTAAACAAAGTTAAAAAATTATATTTAAATGTTTAAAAATTGATAATTTTTGTTCAGTTAAATAATATCATTGTTATGGTGATAGTTTCTTTGTAATTGGGTTTTGTTTTATTGGTTGGAAAGTTACAGGGGCGTTGTCAATAAATCCCATTAAAAAGGCGTTAAAAAGAGATAGAACGTTTTTTCGAATTTCAAATACTTCTTAAAATGATATCAATTTCGATGAATGGTCACAATATTTTTAACTTTAGGGTTTTGTACCTTTAAAAGAAAAAGGAAAACCTTTAGGATCATTATAGAACATTAATCTATATATATAAAAGCGAAATAAAACTCACTCACTCACTCACTCACTCATCACGATTTCTCAAAAACTACCGAACCGATTGAAATGAAATTTAGTATGTAGCTTCCTCTAGGGCCATACGTGATCACTAAAAAAGGGTTTAAAAAATTGGAAATTTTTAGGGTTGTTTGGGGGGATCAAAGTTATTAAATCACGATTTCTTCAAAACTACCGAACGGATTGGAATGAAATTTGGTATGTAGCTTCCTCTAGGGCCATAGGTGCTCATTAAAGAAGGGTTTTGAAAAATTGGAAATTAGAACGGGTTTGGGGGGATCAAAGTTACTAAAATAATAATTTCAAATCTTTTTATTATTATGACAATAGTGCTTTTATTATTTAAGATCTATATATATATATAAATATATATATATAAAAGCCAAATACCACTCACTGACTGAACATCTAAAAAGAATACAATTACGTTAAAAAGACTGAAAATACCAACCATCACGGGCAACGCCGTACTGGTCAGCTAGTATTTTATATAACTTTTTTTCTATATGTACAGTTTAATTCGTTGAATGTAGTATTTATCCGCTTGACATAGTACCAAACGAACTAATAAACTTTTAGAAACAAATTCGACATTTCCAGTGCTGTTATTTAATGGATTCTACATACCAGATAATTTAATTCACCCAACAATATTGTACCTATGACAATAAATATCCCGTTTCCATATGTTAATATAATTATTTCCGAAATGTTATTCGTGAATTAGCCTACTACAGCGTGATTATAACTATTAGAGCAAATTATTTTGTAACTGTACAGTGGCGTAATACAATTTCAAATACTTTCAGCAACTAATTAAGTTTTAACGGGACATTGCTATTGTGTTCGAACTAAATTATCCGCGTAATTATGATCTATGAATATTAAACATGCCGTTTTAATCGTTAATAATCGTTTTTGTATTGGCAGTTAAACATGCTGCGAACATTTTAATTAAATTTTAAAGTATCCTGTAGGCAGTGCTATTAATTCGAAGGGAAATATAGTTATACATCACTCTCATAGGATGTATTTTCAAATATACGCAATCATTTTATTTGGAAATTTAACATTATTTACCATCTTTGCTTCAAGGTTATTAATAATCATACATCTTTATCGTAAAGAAAACATAACATAATATGTGCATAGAATTTTTCAACGGGGTCGGCGTGCGAAGCACGCAAAGGTTTCCCCTAGTATAAAAATATAAATAGGAGATGGAAACCCCCTTTAGCACCTGCCGGAAGATATCTAGATAAATTTAAAATCAAGCACACTAGAGCCAGTACTCGGCAGAAATGATATGGAAAAGAACCTGACAGTAGATTAGAAACATCCACCTAACGAGTACTTAGAAATAAACGAAAGTTTCGCAAAATAATAGCAGCGATTTTGAAAAGATCACTATTTTTCTCTAGTATTCAATAGACCCCATAGAACGAAACAGGTCCCTTGCTTTAAACAAAACAAATAAACAGATACAAATTCCATGAATAAAAGATGTCCACTCAAACCTCAGAGAAACTGGAGTAAAAGAAGAAAAAACGACAGGCAAACTCCAAAATTGAAAAATGTCCAGTTAAAGAACAGCGTTTCTCATGCTGAATGCATCCTAAGGTGGCTCTGTACTCCCCTCAAATCTACGACGGCAACTGACAATGTCCTTATTGCATGGGAAGTTTGCCAACCGACAACATAAGGAAATGCAATATCCCTTTACTAGATATGGGATACGATTCTCTCATGCTCGATCTAAAGGAAACGAATCACAAGTTGTTCACGTTTTATCACAAGCCTATGGTTGTTTTGGAGCGATTTCGATTCGATCTTTTAGTTCAGCTCTATATAATTCCAACAATTCTATTTAATTCTACATAATTCTATTTATTTCTTGGTTATACAGCAATTGGTATTTATTGCCGATTTCGATTTATACAGTGTGTCTAATAAGTAAAGTGTCAATTTCCGGGAAATATTTCTATGGGTAAAAATAAGGAGCAAATCGAGAATAACATTTTTTCTAAAAACTCTTCGTTTTCCAGATATCCGCCATTTTGTATTTTTAACAAAATAATTCATAGGCTATCTAGAGAAAGGTTTGACTGATTCAGTTCAAACTTGCCAATAAGTTTAACCTAACAATGATCTATCTCGCATAATGATTCTATCCAATTATGCGTTTCAAAATGGCGGCTGTTTGAAAATTTCCAACCTAAATTACTCAAAAACCGTACATTTTAACAAACAAATGTCAAGACAGCTTTTTTCTAGCCCTTTTGATTTCCTATCGGACGGTGAAACCGTGAAAACAATCGGATGAAGGATAGTAGCTAAGTTAAAGATAATGTCAAGAAATGTATATACAATTATATTGAAGTATTTACTGTGTTGGAATAGGATGCCGGGTTGAAAAAACCAATTTATGACACATAACAGTACTTAGCTATTGGTGTAACTTAGGCATATTAGTCTAACTAAACAAAAGGTTACCAGTAAAATGTAAAATTGTATATGAGTAAATAACACAAAAGAAAACCAGCTTTATTATGCCTCATTTAATAAAAAAAAATACATAAGTCATTAATAATTAAGGACCTATTCCCCAGAGAGGAAGTACAACGAGTAAATCGTCCAATAAGAATAGAATTGCTGGGTGAAGAACGATTCCGGCTCGAGGACCTCAAGAGAGAAGGACTACGGCTTAAAATTGGTAAGTCACCAGGCCCAGACGGGATCCCCAATGAGATTCTGAAGCGCATCATAGACGATTACCCAAACAAGATCTTAGATTTATACAACGAGTGTCTCGAAAACGGTAGTTTTTCGGAGCCCTGGAAGAAACAGAAGTTAGTCCTTTTGAGGAAAACAGATAAGCCCTTGGACAAGACCTCGTCTTATCGTCCAATTTGCCTTCTGAACACGATGGGGAAAATATTAGAAGGTTTGGTCCTTGGACGTCTAGAAGATCACATGGAATCTATCGGAGGCTTCTCGAGGAATCAATTTGGTTTTCGACGTGGAATGTCAACTGTAAACGCCATAAAAGAAACGTTGATGATCTCAATGGAGGGTAGAGAGAAGGCAATGGAGAGGAAAGGTTTTTGTGCTTTAATCGCCATTGACATTAGAAATGCATTCAACTCACTCAGATGGCAAGATGTGCTGGAGTCTCTTCTTAGAAAGAACGTTCCACTATACCTAAGGACAATCATAGAAGACTACCTGCATCAGAGACAGATAATATAAAGAGGAGCAACACAAAGATCACGTCTGGGGCCATTCTTTTGGAAGGTTGTTTACGATGAGTTGTTGGAAACGGAATTACCAGAGGGAGTGAAAATCGTAGGGTTTGCAGATGACAGCATCCTACAGCATCTCTAGAAGAACATGTCCTGGAAGTAAAGATGGAAGAGAGTATCGCCACAGTCGAAAGATGGCTGACTAGCAGAGGCCTAGAAATAGCCGTTAACAAAACGGAAGCAGTCCTGGTAACAAAGAGGAGGACGTTCAGGACACCAAAGCTTGTCATTAATGGTGTGCGGATCGACTGGAAATCACAGCTGACGTACCTTGGAGTAGAAGTGGACAGAGGACTTTCTTTCGGACCACATGTGAATGTATGAAATGTCCGCTTACAATAGCCTCATACACAGAGCGATAAATGTACCCATGAAAAAAACAGATTTCGACCAAGAAATTAAAATAATCAAACAAATAGCAATAGCTAATGGATATGAACACACGTTAATAGACCGACTCATATTAAAGAAAAACAATAGTATTAAAAAACCGACATTAATAGACAAACCTAAATACATAAGTATCAACTACCACGGAATATTAGATAATATTGCACGCAGAATATTCCGAAACCAAGGTTACAAATTGGCATTTAAAACTGTTAATAATTTTAAAAAGTTACTCAGACCAAAATCTATAACTAGTTGTCCTTACAATGCGAGCGGCATTTACAATTTAACTTGTGATGACTGTAATATGCACTACATCGGGCAGACAGGACGAATGTTTAAAACACGTTTTAAAGAACATATACCTAATAACAATATTCACATACAGTCTAAATACGCGGAACATTTGTTGAGTATGGGACATGACTATACAAGCTTGCAGAAGAATATGGACATATTAAACATATGTTCCAAAGGACCAAATATGAATGTCTTGGAAGAATACTATATTTACAAAGCAACCGTATCAGACTCATCCGCGCTACTGAATGAGAAAATACATTTCCAATCAAATAATATCTTTGATATAATTCTTAGAAATGACCCCCACCATCAAAAATAAACCAGATGTTACGTAGTGATAACTCGCTTAGTACCAACGCAGCGTTGAATGAGTGCACAAATAAATAGAACCTCATCGAACTTTTAAACTCGTGTGATGGGTTATGTACATAAAAAACTCAATTTTAAGTGTAAGGTGTGTGTTTTATGTTAAATTGCAGCTATATGACATGCATTATGCAAATTAATGCCAATTAATGTGTTAATTATTTATTTGAATTTGTGACGGATTCGATAATGTCTGACAAATAGGCGAAACGGTCGTCATCTGAGAAAAGAGATACACATAGGACTGCGAGCAGCAACGAATTACAGGTATTTATAAAATATTTATTTTTATACTTCCATTAAGACTAGAGAGCTGGAAATTTGTTCATTTATTTCTTACAAGATGTATTTAAAAGTAAACCATATTTGTATTTTTTAGTGTAGGCCTACTGCTAAAGAGTGAAAATGTAAAACAATACAAATAAATTATTATGCTTTCCATTATGCTAGAGAGCTGGAAGTTGGTACATTTAATTCTTACAATAATACATATATACTATGTAAATCATATTTAAATTTTATAGCGTGCTGCTAAGGAGTGAAAATGTAATAACAATCCCTAAAATAATAAACATTTATTACTATGCGGCTGATCTCTGGACCTTGTGCGAAGCCACGGGTACCCGCTAGTATTCAATAGAGACAAAGGTTATTTTTGCTTTTTTCGTGTGCACAACTGCTTCTTTAATAGTCTGTCGACCATAGAGCCGTGGTAAAGTTTAGGAGCGCGACACTCTGTACATACACTTATTCGTTTCTATAGTAACTACTGCTTGAATCGTAAAAGATTTCTATATATTTGTTTTATGCTTAAAATAAATTTCCTAAAAATAAGCTCCTTAGTTACTCGGGAAAGTTTAAATTGGTTCAGTAGTTTTTGAGATTACTCCCAACACATAAACATAAAAGTATACCACTTTATAATACAAGTTGAAAGCCAACCGAAAACGTTTGATCATCCCGTTATATTGTTTCCTCATTACTTGAACAAAATCCATGCAGTTTGTCAAAGAACAGTCTCGCCTTGTGGTGCTAAAGTATCGGACAGTGCACAAAGAGGCGATGGCAAATAGTGTTAGCTTTGACGATGTTCAATACTTCAATAAGGATGTTTCTTGTCCTTCGAGGCATGTTCTTAGTCGTCGTCAAGTTTTGTCCGCAGCAAAGACGTCCGACTAATAGAGTCAACCCGGCCAACATACCGAGGATTCCATCTGCAGGGTTTATTTAAGTTCTACTGGTCCTGAAACTATCGATTGAAGAATTCCGATTCAAATTTGTCCCCTAATTGTATATAAAGTTTTTTTTTTAACGAAGTTGCGGTAGGAGTTAATAGAAAATGTAATGCGTAACGAAAAAAGTGTTGTTAATTGGTTGCTATGAAAATGACAAATATAAAATACGAGTAACGAAAAAAGCGTTACCAAATTGGTTGCTATAGCAATGAGTGTAACCTGTTAACGAGATTATTAAAGTGGGCAAAAGAATGCAAGATCGAATTGAATGAGAGTAAGTCAGTGCATGTAAATTTTACGAATCGTAAATTTGTCCCAGTCGCAGTCACTATCAACTCACAAACAATTCCATACGCGCATACGAAAAAAGCGTTACTGAATTGGTTTCTATGACGATGAATGTAAATACATTCAAGAAACACGTGTTTTGGTCCATCGATTTAAATTAGGAGACGATCGGTTCCGTCCGGCGTAGTGCACATATAATCGTCGAGCGCTGAAATTTTAGGTTAGGCCTGGAAAGTAACTTTAAGTCTAGGCCTAACCTAAAATTATTGTATGTATGTTGCCCTTAAGACAGGTAAAACTAATTAACCATAACACAGTAATTTTAGGTTAGGCCTAGACTGATGAACCATCAGTTTATGTTTATTGGATGTATTTACAATGAATGGAAATTTAAATATGTTTACCATTGATGTTATAATTAATTCGACACCTTTATTGTAAAGAAATCCGTGATTTTCAAAGGGCTTTAATTTGACGTAACAAAAGCCATATGTGTCCCATACACGTTTTTTGAGTTCTGGGGAGGGGGTTATTAGGGGGAGGGGGTTTTGGATTTTGTAAATAGGTTTATTAATGTCCCCTCTGACTGTAAATAACTGTCCTGATACCAGATTTTGACATCTCTTTCCGATTTATAAATAACAGAGGCGGCGCGTTTAAAATAAATACGATTAGAATCGTCTCTTAACTGTGATTTTAAACTCCCCTGCATCAGAACACGCACAGATATTATCCGTGTTAAATCCATCTGCGAATAAAACAGTTTACATTAAATTCAAGTATTCCCCATCTTGCATGCGATATCGTTCAGAATGCTTTCTGCAAAGTACTTTTTGCCACTCCATAGTGTTTGCACTCCACTTCGCTGCAGGGAGGCTGTGCTCCAAACGTTTATTCGCGCTATAGCTGTTTTATATACCTCGTACTGTTTTTATTTTGCACAGCTTAGGCGTCAACTCGACTGAGTGACGTGGGTGCACAATAACCTTTGTGTTAGCACATACATGATTGTTCGGTTCTGCACATTACTAATCAATGTAAAGACCTTGTTCGAACACACAACATACTTAACTTGTTCATATAATCATATAATAAACTGAACCGCTGACGTGAATTGAGCAAATTTCCAAAATTAAGTGTCCAGGCCTACGTTTTAGGGTTTCAACCAACAATTTGGGAAATAGGTATATTCTCGACGGTGCTGAATAGCTGCAAAATGGTTCGCACGCCATTCCGCACCGCACATTGGGAGTATCTTCAATACGCAAAGCATTGCGTGCTTCGCACGCCAACCCCCGTATTGGGAATATCTTCAATACACAATGCATGCGTGCTTCGCACGCCAACCCCACGGTTGAATCCACCACATGGCTTTGAACCGGGTAATTTTACGGTATTTTACGTTTTGATCGATCTTGGGGGAACCAAGCGAGCTATAAGGTCGCGTAAAAATCAAAATGAAGAGGGACAACCACCGTTTGATTTACATTCACGAGTATGGACACTCCAGACAGTATTTTACCTCAGTTTAAGGATTCTTTAAAAAACCAGTACACGTTTTCCCTGTATGTGTTCCACGTTCAACATTCAGGTCTCATTGTTTTATAACTTCTGAACGCAATTATTCTCGTATGAAAACAATCTTTGTCGTACATATTCACCAATCCTAACGTCCTGAATCAATAAAATACTACTGGTGTAAAATTTCAGGTTGATCCAAGAAAACTATCACGAAATTACCCGAATTGTGACATTTCACACCATAAAGGGCAGACAGTAATACACCTGAGCAAGTTATTAAACAGCATATAACGAGAGAGGTATAAATTGAAAATTATTTCCTAAACGAGAAGCATCTAATGAAAGCCTCTCCCTGCTCAGGGCTGTTCGCTTTCCCTGTGCTAATTAAATCTACTGTAGAGAGATATTAGACTTACGTTTTATCAACAAATCCTCGTGTTTGAAGCGAGGTTCCGTTCTCTTTAAATAAACAAGCCGGGTGACTGTTAGTTACGCCGAGAACAGACTTTGTTGCTAGAAGGTGCGATGAAATATTTTATACTTACCGTGAAAATACTAGGGTTTTAGTCGTATGTAATTTTATTCGATTTTTCTAAAAAAATTATTAAATACGGTAATACAATAATAACATTGAAAAACGGGGTGCGACACTCCTTGGTAATCATTTTGGTTAACCCATCTGTAACGCCCTTGTGGTCCTTACATTATACAATATTTTTTGATAAAAGGTAGAAGTTGTTATAGATTTGCTTTTAGTATGTATGCGCAGGTATTGTGTTTTTTTTTTTTTATAAAGGGTGAAAAGTATAAACACTGCTTATCTCTCCATATAATAATTCGACCACGCAGCTGAACCGCTGACGTGAGTTGAAGAAATTTCCAAAATTAAGTTTATATCCCTATCTTTTAGGGTTTCAACCAACAATTTGGGAAATAGGTATATTCACGACGGTGCTGAACAGCAGCAAAATGGTTCGCACGCCATTCCGCATATTTGGAGTATCTTCAATACACAATGCATTGCGTGCTTCGCACGCCAACCTCCATATTGGGAGTATCTTCAACACACAAAGAATTGCGTGCTTCTCACGCCATTCCGCATATTGGGAGGATCTTCAATACACTAAGCATTGCGTTCTTCGCACGCCAACCCCCGTATTGGGAGTATCTTCAACAAACAAAACATTGCGTGATTCGTACGAAAATCCCTGTATTGGGAGTATCTTCAACACACAAAATATTGCGTGCTTCGCACGCCAACACCCGTATTGGAAGTGTCTTCAGCACACAAAACATTGCGTGCTTCGCACGAAAATCCCCGTATTGGGAGTATCTTCAACACACAAAAAATTGCGTGCTTCGCATGCCAACCCCGTGGCAGAATCCACCACATGTTTTTGAACATGGTACTTCTATGGTATTTTACTTTTGATAGATTTTGGGGGAACCAAGCGAGCTATAAGGTCACGTATAAAAACAAAATGTGCAGAATAACATCCTACATTTATATTTGTAGAAAAAACTGAAAAATAAATTCATTCTCGTGGGAAAAATCTCAAAAAGTTGTTACATCCGGTGAAAAAACGTGCTTCCGATTATTGGATTTTTTTTCTAACGAACTCATCCGAGCGACGTAGACAACCAACATTTGTACCAAATTTGAACCAAATCGGACTTAAAATACGGCCGCTAGAGTGAGAACACACACACACACACACACACACCAACATATATATATATATATATGATTTTTAATGACACCAAAAAACTTGTTATGGGTATCATGATCGGTACTCATTTGCTACTCCCGACCTAGGGTCTTACCAATAGCTCATTTTTCCTATGGAAATTTGCGAAAAATGACTATTTGTTTGTTTCTTTGTCCTCTATAGATTCAAAAAGTATTAAACCGATTCCACTAAACATTTCACAACTTATGCATGTCATTGCCAGAAGTGTTTAGAAGTTATAATTACTACAGGTTAAGGGGTTGAAATGGAGTTGCTACCTACATACAATAAACATAAATTAAACTAACTTCCTACAAGCTGTTTGCAAAACAGGCAAAACTATTAGCAATTTTATTACTTCAATCAAAGGGATGAATTATAATAACTACCCTTAAAATTAAATAATAATCCACTTACTTTTTCTATGCTCTCAAAAACTACTCAACTAATTTCATAAATTGCACATATTAATACCACGATTTTTTATAGAATATGGCCAGTACAAACAAATATATTTAAATGGGGTAGTTACCCCTATACAATAAAAATAAATTGCACTAAATTCCTACAAGCTATAAAGCTAAAATTATTTAAGATTATTTTTAATTGATATAAAAGAACATTTGCAATTCAATTATTTAAGTCAAAGGCATGAAATGGGATAGGTACAGTTCAAATTAAATCAAGCAAAAGCGAAGCATTTCCGGGTCCACTAGTATTTTGATTAAAAAAAGAAATGAGCAGATACATTATAAATTATGCAATTTAATTGTTACAGTTTGATATTTATATTGAAACTAGGGGCTCCGCCCTTGGACGCTTCGCTCGCAGTTGGAAAATTCACTAAAGGATCTCGCTAATCTTTATTTCGTTTGTACATAGGTTTGTAAAATTATGAAACCAAGCTTAAATATATTAACAGTAATTACAAGATTAATTATAACCTGAAATACATGCTTTAGAAACTTGAGAGGCTTTCATTTCGATTTTAGCCCTAGTTCTACTATCTTCTGTCAACTGAAGTTTTGAAACCAGGCCTAAAGGTAAAATAACCTCGATACTATGTTTCAGAAATGAGCCAGGGCTATATTACAAAATTTACTATTCGAATTTATCCATCTTTGCCAAGTTTACCTTCTTTTTGACAAAATAAATTGTTAAATCAGGCCCAATTTATTCTAATTACAACGTGCTAAAACAGTATAAATTAGCTTGTTTTTTAACAGTAATTTAAAACTATTCAACGAACAGCTGATAAAACAGTATAAATTGGCTTCTTTATAAACAGCTGTTTTGATCGCTTTATTTACTATTTCCTTGTTATTTTGTAACCAACAAGGCAACCCTTATAAGACCCTATGTTAAAATTTTTCAACTTTTAAATTTTATTTTCCCCAAAAATTGCGTTTTTACACGAAATACAACTATATGGGTGTACTTAAAAATCAAAACTACACCTAAATACAAAATTTCTTTGAATTCGTTAGAGCCGTTTTCGATTTCCGCGACAGATACAAAGATAGATACAAGAATTGCTCATTTAGTAATAGGATTTAATAATAAAAATTATGTTTCTTCTTAAAAAGTGTAATATAATAAAAAATATAATATAAACATATAAAAATTTAAAATAAACATGGCTGCCGGCCAATAGGAAACAAGACCTCACTTGGCCGCACTGTTTCTATCTAGCCAATGTACACCGCTGTAGCCACTATTTTTTTACGTCAAAAACAATTTGGGGATGCCTGATTTATCGAGGAACAAACTTGCTACACCACACCACTCCCTCGACCTTTCACCTCATGACTCTTATGTGTCGGTATGATAAAGGGAGTTTTTTTTCTGAAATGAACCACCGACTACCATTACGGAGCTTTGTGAAGAATAAACTACGTGCGTTTGAACCGCGAAACAACTCTTTTTACCAAAATATTAGAATATCTTCAACAACGCTACGGGAGTTGCATAGAATTTAATGCAGGGTATAGAAAATGTGTGTGTTAAAAGCAGAAGTTTATAGCTTCCTTTTATTTCGCACATTTGTCTAAACATTAAACATTTAAAGCTATTACAGTTCAAGTACAGTCTATAGTAGGTTGGCGTGCGAAGCACGCAGTGCCCTCCTGAACTAATACATAACACGCATTTTGGGACGCTTACATATAACTAAAATACTGATTCGTTCAAACCCGCCCTTCCCAACATTAAAGTCGCCGAGGTGAACAAAGTATCGCCTACTTTAAAGTATCATTTTACTAATTATAAAACGAGCGTAAACAAAGTTTACAAAGAAGAGATCCACTGAATGCAATTAATTAGTATAACGCGATTGTGCTAAGTCTAAAGCTTTGTAAACAAGACGAAAGGAAAGACGCGTATTGGAGTTTTACAAGTGAAATTATTTGCAACGGGGTCGAGGCGGTAAAACAAATAAATGACGCCGGAAAGATCATAAAGTGGAAATAATTGGCGACTCTGGCTTCGAAGGGCGGAGAAATACGATCGTATTGTTCGTGGCGACGGGGTGCCACGTAAACAATATTGGCAAACAATGGAGGGAAATAGCGCAAAGAGAATGGTTATTAGTTTAATTCGAGTTTAGCTCCGAAGTTATGTTGTTGTTTTTTATATTGTTGATTTTGTATGATTTGTCTTTATTGTGTAAAAACAACTTAAACGGAGTTTATAATTTAACTGTTGTGTTCCTAAATTCTTGAAAAAATAGTTACACATTTTTTCCCAACTCGCTTTGCTCGCCAACGCATGCGGCGTTTCGCGGGAGAGTAAATTTAGATTGTATACGCTGATATTTTCATGGAAATTAAGTTTGATTATGTAATATGACAGAGGGGCTTTGATCAGGGTAGTTCGGTAGGGGTAGCGGTTACTTAGATCCTGAAGCAAGCGCAGTAGAGAGAGAGTATTGTGCGAATGACAGGATTTTTTTTATATAATAGAGAAAAAATTATATTTTCTTATATACGGTCTAGAAACCAACCGAAAGTTCATACATTTAAGGCGGCCACGTAGATACGGGGAAAAGTGAATCAACAGTTTTGTATTTACAATTATTTTGACTTATTAAGGCTCGGCTCCCTAAATTCAAAACGTCGAAGTTGGCCACATATTTCAAAGTAAATAAGCTAACCATACCTTCACTTTTAACTATATTTTTGTGTTATTTTCGTCAAAAAACGAAAGCTGTATATTGTTTTCTTAAAGTAAAATAGATTGTGGGTGTTGATTGCTAAGGTGTTTTGCAATATCTCTTATTTTGTAGCATTGCTCTCATTTGAATCGGATTCAATACGGCGGACAGGGTATCCTTCCCTTAAGGCTCGGCTCCCTACATTCAAAACGGCGAAGTTGGGTACCAATTTCAATGTTAAATAACCAAAACATACCTTCACTATTAAGCATATTTTTATGTTGTTTTTGTCAAAAAACGAAAGCTGTATTTTTTTTTCTTACAGTAAAATAGATTGTGGGTGTTGATTGCAAAGGTTTTTTTGCAATATCTATTTTTGCAACTGAGTAAAAAATTAATAAAATTTACTAATTGTTTACTATTTATATCATACGTTTATGAAAACAATAAAACGGGTTTTGAAAATGTATTTAGCAATCAACATCCGTACATGACAGTACTTCAAAATGAATGCAAATTTTTAAATTTATTCCACGAATTAACAGAAAAAAATTACTTATTCTCTAGCATGCTCTTATGGAAATCAGATTCAATATGGCGGACAGGGTAGCGCCCTCTTAAGTCAAAGGGATGAAATGGGATAACCACCCTTAAAATCTAATCAAGCAATAGCGAACATTGGGTTTTTGCAATATCTCTTTTTGCAACCGAGTAAAAAATGTATAAAGTTGACTATTTTCTATTATTTACATCATATGTCTATGAAAATAATAAAAGGGTTTTTGAAAATGTATTCAGCAATCAACATCCGCATATGATAGTACTTCAAAATGAAACCCAATTTTTAAATCTATTCCACGAATTGACGGAAAAAATTACTTATTCTGTAGTATTGCTCTTATGGCAATCAGATTCAATATGGCGGACAGGGTATCCTCCCCTTAAGTGCTAGAATATCTCTAACGAGATCCATTACCTCGCGTCCCAGGGTTAATGTCTCCATCGAGAGCCAATTAAACACGATTTGCTTTAAGAAGCGGCAGGAATAACAGTGCACTACGTTCATTAAGGGCTCCAGCAACTGCAATCATCCGGAGACTGCAACGCTTCACCCAACAGCTGTATCCAGACAGTGGAGTTTCTTGCAGTTGAGCGCATTGTCATTGCCTAATTAACCACCATTTTATAAATCTATTTTTTGCAATTGCATGGCGAGAGAAACTAAACATTCTTTATAAAATAGCGGTTTCGATTTGCGATTTACTTTTATTTATTCATATTCTACTACACAAGGGAAACAATTAAACTTGGTACTTAAAAAGGTCAACTACGTAACAGATGAACGGAATTTAAAATAATGTAAAACGCAAAACGGATGCGTATTTTGATTGTGGTTAAAATTAAACCTAACAATTTTACGATAAAAAATAAACGAAATAAATGGTTTTAAATTTAACACTGCTCGTACGGAATACAAATCCATGATGGCCGCCACTACAGCAAATCCTTAAATGAAATATTATATCAAGCAACAAGTTACATATTTATATGCAGTTATAATAGGCCGGTTCCTTCCTCATCTGCGCCGTAAGGTTATGCAAAAAGAGTTACCGTATCCACATTGCCTAATCTCCCTGGCTGAAAATCGTACAATCCTTAACGACAAGAGTTTTTACCAAAGAGAGATCTCGTAGTTGTTAGTAACATTCACCAACTGCTAGATATATCTCAATCGAGATCCATTTCAGTGCGTCCACAGTCTTTTAAAATTTTGATTGAAATGCAACTAAACAAGGTTTTCTAAAATCAATCTACAGTCGGTAATTTCTTATCCTGGTTCTCAAGAAATCCGCGTGGCAATAAAAGTACCGGCGAGAATAATGAAAATCCGTTCTAAAGTTTAACTATCCGAAAGGTACTTCACGTCCCGCAGACAAAATATCAGCCTCCGTCCACTGCCGTTGTTTCCCCGGAGTAATAGACATGGCGTTCAAGAAGCCCACGTGGAAAACCCTCTTAAAGCTAGGTATAGACGAGAACCTAGTCTCTCTGCGACAACTCCTACAGCTTTCCGTGCGGTCTGTTTTCAATTTCCGAGGAAAGATAAACACCAGTCATGCAGGGGGCGTAACTGCCGGTACCTTTCTAAAAGTATCTACCGTCGGGAGCGAAAAATACCATAGCAGCTTACGTTTAAGGGTTTCAACCAACTATTTGGGAAACTGGTCTACTCGCGAAGGCGTTGGATAGCTGACTGCGTGTACGAAATATATTAGTAGAATTTGTTTGCACCTCATTATCCACCCCCCCCCCCCGCGCTCTGCTTCGTTCAGTTCGCTTTGCAAGTTTGCACCTCGACCTTGCTGGCTCGGATTATGGACTGCTTCACTTCGCTCGCAGCGGACAAATTTGCATCGCGAGTTGACCTCCCAACCGTCGGCCTAGGATCAGAAGCTGCCCCCACGGTAAACCCCCCAACGTGGATTCGGACAGGGTAATTTGATGGTATTTTAAGTTATGATTGATTTTGGGAAAATCAGGCGGGTAGTAAGGTTTAAAAAAATGGAGAATAATCTCCTATATATATATATATATATATATAGATAAAACCCCCAAAAACGTTTACTCTAGTTAGACAACTTTGAAAAAAAATATTGTTTCTGTTCAAAAACGTGTTACGGGTTGTTGGATTTTTAGACTAACGAACTCGTCAGAGCGACGAGAAAACCTACGCGAGTACCAAATTTGAAACAAATATCATTTACAATAAAATATATACATATATCAAAATGACACCAAACCTTTTCTACAACAAACCTTAGGTCGACGGACGCCTTCAATGCAATCCTGGATCTCCCTCCTTTACGAGTGTTTATACAGGGACAGACCAGGATGGGGGCGTACAGACTGCAGCAGGTACGCTGCTGGAGAACAAGATGGCCTGCGATTGGTCAATGCAAAATGTATCAGGTGGTCTCTAAAGAAGTGTTAACCATGCCGTCAGATTACATGATTCAAAAACTCTCTATTGAGAAATCTTTCAAGACAAAAAATTTCTCTAGGGAAGAATTGGAGTCTGGAAGGATGTGACGAGCAGGATATAGTCTGGTTTATAGATGGCTCGAAGACGGAGACGGGAACAGGAGGTTGAGTCAATGGGGTTCAACCTGGGGATTGGGATTGCCGAGGAGAGTATATGTAGGAAATCGGTTGAAAAATCGGCGGAACACATCCTATTGAAATGCTATGTTTTAGGTAGAGCCAGAACTTTTACCCTAGGACCCCAAGACAAGAAAAGTAAATCATCCTAGGAAACCCAGTAGGTATGAATACAGGCATTTATGAGGAAGACGGGCATTACTAGATGGTAATAGCTAGGAATTTGGGGTGGCAACAGATTTATTTGGTCAACGCCGGCGGGGTTATTTTGAACCCATGGAAGAAAAAAAAACCTTAGGTCTCAGCGTAATAGTCACTGCAATTATGCAAGGATGCTGTATTAAACTTCACGGTCTTTGTCGTGATAACAAAATCGATACATTGAGATCATTTCGCCTGACTAAACCTAGACATTGAAGTGCAATCTACTGTATTGGAAATAATCTGCATTACGTACGCTCTGTCGACGTCAAACAGATAACTAATGTTTTGCAGATAGGTCTGTGCGAGAGATTCCAGGTTTGATTCTTGGATGGAGCTACGATGTTTACCCAACACTAGGGCACACCTAAAACACTAGGTTACAAAGGCTAGGAAATTATGATGTGTCAGTGAAGTGACTTCCAAAACTGAGCTAATCGGTTATTTTGATATCTGTGATTTAGTAACGGTTATCGAAGAATTAACCGCAGTAACCGTTATCAAAAGTTACAAATAACTGTTACTGTGCTAAAGAGTTACTGAACACCTGAGTATAATGTTTAACGTCTAACCGTTTAGTAGTTTCGTCTTTTACCACGGCAATGCAATAAGGATCAATAATTTTAATTAGGAACGAATAACATTTTATTCCCAGTCAAACATTTCTCTAGATATGAATTGTTTTGTAAAAAGCAAAAAGGCGGATGTCTGGAAAACAAAGCGTTTCCGGGCCTGTGTTTATATGAACTTTGTTTCTTATTTTGACCCACAGAACCATTCCCCGAAATTTGGCACTTTACTTATGGGAAACCCTGTATAGCTTGTGTTGCATAACGACGAATACTTTGACACATCTGACCCTCTAAGATTTTTTGGAGCTTGAGGGGGTAGTGGGTAAAAAATTTCAAATATAAAGGTAGGTCATGTAGTACACCATTGAAAAGCTTATTAAAAGAGAAACACAATGGCGCAAACTAGAATTTCGTTTCAAAGTAATGGGCAATCAAAGTTCTGGAAAATAACATACAACTTACTTATTCCTAATATTAACAAATTAATAATTTGCTTTGATGATATGATAACAATATCATTTTCCATAGTATTATAATATTATTTATTCACTAGTTTAATATATCACATAATTTTATTATTCTATAAAATGTTGATTTGTTTCTACTAATTTAATATTATAAATCAGCTACATTATATAAATAAAACATGAATCCAAAATTATTTTATTATAATATTAGTAATATTAAAGGCAAAGAGAACCAAATGTTTCTTTAATACTTGCGTTAAAATAACACAACCTTTCATTAAAAACTAAATAATCTGTAACTAGTTTCCTGAAATAGCAATAAAGTATAGTTTGGTTTTCAAGAGGAAGTACATAACAACATCTCCAGCTTGTTAGCGAATTTCCATAGGAAAGATGGCCTCTTATGGTGGGACCTAAGGTCAGGAGTGGACAGTGAGCACCGATCATGGGCCCCATCACACGTTTTGGGGAGTCATTAAAAATTACACAAATATATGTATATATCTATATATATAGCGAAATACCACTCACTCACTCGCTCACTCACTGACTCACTCATCATGATTTCTCAAAAACTACCGAAGGGATTGAAATGAAATTTGGTATGTAGCTTCTTCTAGGGCCATAGGTGCTTACTAAGAAAGGGTTTGAAAAAATTCGAAATGTTAGGGGGGTTTGGGGGATCAATGTTATTAAATCACGATTTCTTCAAAACTACCGAACGTACTGGAATGAAATTTGGTATGTAGCTTCCTCTAGGGCCATAAGTGTTCACTAAAAAAGGGTTTAGAAAAATTGGAAATTTTAGGGGGGTTTGGGGGGTAAAAATTACTAAATCACGATTTCTCCAAAATTACCGAACAGATTGGAATTAAATTTCGTATGTAGCTTCCTCTAGGGCCATAGATGCTCAATAAGAAAGGGTATGACCAATTTCGAAATTTTAGTGGGTGTTTAGGGGGATCAACGTACTAAATCACGATTTCTTCAAAACTACTGAACGGATTGGAATGAAATTTGGTATGTAGCTTCCTCTATGGCCATAGGTGCTCACTAAGAAAGGGTATAAACAATTTCGAAATTTTAGGAAGGGTTTGGGCGGATCAAAGTTACTAAAATCATAATTTCAGATCTTTTATTATTATGACAAGAGTGCTTGTATTATTTAAGATCTATATATATAAAAGCCAAATACCACTTACTGACTGAACACTTAAAAAGAATACAATTACGTCAAAAAGACTGAAAATACCAACCACCACGGGCAACGCCGTACGGGTCAGCTAGTATATATATAAACAATATGTATTTGTTCGCACTATAATGCCCGCATTTTACGTCGCTTGTACCTGATTCTAAATTTACCAAATTGGTTGCAAATAAAATTGTTTTGGTTCATTTTGGGGCTGACCTAAAATAATGTTTTTTTAATAATAAAAATCAGCTGTTTTATTTATAATATGCAACAAAATTTGTCTGAATTGAATTATAATGCAGTAAGCATTTTTAGTTGATTTTTGTTTGTGTTTGCTTTTATTTTTGTTAGTGTAACCTAAAAAATCTGTTGGGTACGAAGTATAGTAAACTGATTCTAAATTTGCTAAGTTGGTTCCTATGGTAATGAATGCAAATAGACTTCTGTTGCTAAGCTTTTGATCTGAACCGCGATTTTATCTGATTTATGGCTCGGAGTGAAGACCGAGTTTTCACTATGTTTACTCTTTAAAATACATGTTTGCAAAATACTTTTTCAGTCAATAAGATCTTTACATTTTCGTACTTGTAGCTTAAGTAGTTTTTTTATATACGTTGATTCTATGTCGGCCATTCAGTTAAGGGAAAACCGCTTATATATACAGATTGTAAAAAAATAAACGCTATCAGTTAACTGACACAAACTTTCTCCCTTCATACTGTAGTCAAAATAATATTGTTTTTACTCATTTTATTTTTACTACTTTTTAGAACAAAACAAAAAAATAATATTCTACCTACGTCAATCGTATGAAAAAAATATTGTCCCATGCGGCATTCGATCGCGCGACCTTTGAATTACTGGCCGTGCTCGCTATCGTGGTGCTACCCCGTGCGGCTGCCGCCGAGATGCTAGATTGACAACACAAACTTGTTTATTTTTAAACATTTCCCCATAGTTATGAAACGCCAAAGTTTTGATAAAAGCGGGTGGTGTCATTTTGTTTGGCATCTTAAGTACTATAAATACTGAAAATTTGATCAAAATCGTTAGAGCCGTTTTTGAGAAATTTGCATTTTTATAGTTTTTTATGGGTTTTTAGGGGTAAATTACCCTTAAAAATAAAAAATTCAAAAAAATTAAAAAAACGCCTTTAGATATTAGGGTTTAGTACCTACATACCAAATTTCATGAAACTCGGACCAATAGTGTGATCTCTGGTCGTGTATACATACAGACAGACTGACAGACAGACACCACTCTAAAAACACTTTTTTGGGTTCAGGGAGCACCAAAACAAAAAATTCCACTAAAAATATTTTTGGGTTCAGGGAGCACCAACACAGATAATTGCACTAAAAACTTTTTTGGGGTTCTGGGAGCACCAAAACAGATAATTCAACTGAAAATTCAAATTCGAACATTTTTACGAAAACAATACTTTCTCCATATACTACGTATAGGGTGGAGAAAGTAAAAAAAAAATATTCCGACTCCTATTGCGCGTTTACAGTTTAGTTGATAGCATAGACAAGCATTGCCAATGTTATTGAAACTGAGATCTTACGCTAGTAGCCAGCATAAAAACATCACAACCTCATAAAACTCATTTAAACTAGTTATTAGGGATATGTAATGTGGTTTACTTAAACATGAGGTACGTTACTGAAATGAAGAAATTTGGATCTTGAATTAAACACTGAGATAATGATATTTATAAAATTCAATGTGGTAGTGAATAGGAGCCGATGTAGTTAGGTCAGGTAGTAGCAAGGCAAACCTCCGTAAGGCCAATGCTATCAACTGTAACCGCCCAATAGAACTGCATTGGATCAAATTTGAAAATTATCTTGTTTTAAACAATTTAAACATGTAATCATGTCAACTTGGCAAAATTGTACTCTGAAAATCACTAAACCAATGTAAATTTGTAGTAGGCTTATCTGTTGGTGAGTTTTAATACAAAAATCGAACTTCCTCAAAGCCTACACATACATCCTTCAAAGTGGTTTAAACACTCGAATAGTTCATTTCCCCAGCAGTAAATTGTTTAGGGAAGTCACCGCGTGCCTATGTGTAAACTGATTAGACACTGCCAAGGTAATAACGTCTACAGAAGCAATAACGTGGCTTGAACTTTGGAACTAAATATCAATTAAACAGTGTACACGGGCTGAAACCCAACGTCACGTGGTTCTATTAGGGAAATTCCACATGAAAGACGACCTACTGCAGTGACTCTTGTGGTGAGTGGTAAATGAGCAACGATCATGGTCCCCCGAACACGTTAAGGGATGTAATTAAAAACTGTACACCATGGTTTCCAAGTCGCTCGGACGAGTTCATTAGCAAATAATTCGACCACGCAGCTGAACCGCTGACGTGAGTTGAGAAAATTTCAAAAATTAAGTTTATAGGCCTATGTTTTAGGGTTTCAACCAACAATTTGGGAAATAGGTCTATTCACGGCGGTGCTGAATAGCTGCAAAATAGTTCGCACGCCATTCCGCATATTGGGAGTATCTTCGATATACAAAGCATTGCGTGCTTCGCACGCCAACCCCTGTATTGGGAATATCTTCAATACACAAAGAATCGCATGCTTCGCACGCCAACGTCCGTATTGGGAGTACCTTCAATACATAATGGATTTCGTCCTTTGCACGCCAACTCCACGGTAAAATCCGCCACATTGCTTTGAACCAGGTGCTTTTATGGTATTTTACGTTTTGATCGATGTTGGGGGAACCAAGCGAGCTATAAGGTCGAGTAAAATACAAAATGTGCAGAATAGCATCCTACATTTACATAGGATGTATAGTTGTATATTAGTAGAAAAAACTCAAAAACAAATTCATTCTCGTAGGAAAAATTAAAAAAAAATTTTACTTGCTGTCAAAAAACGTGCTTCTGATTATTGGATTTTTTTGGCTAACGAACTCTTCTGATAGACAACCAACATGTGTACCAAATTTGAACCAAATCGGACTTAAAATCCGGCCACTAGAGTTAGAATACATATATATACGTGATTTTTAATGACACATGAAAACGTCTTCTGGGGACCGTGATCGGTGCTCATTTGCTACTTCCGACCATCGGTCTTATCTTTCCCTATGGAAATTCGCTAAAAACTCCAGCAACTCTGAAAGCACGTTTTTTGACAGGAAGTAAAGAATTTTTGAGTTTTTTCGTACTAGAATGACAATGTTTGGGGTTTTATACAACAAATGTGTAAATGAGACTATTGCGCATATCTGCTTATATAAAGCTAGACGGTAACACTGATTCATTGACATTAATTACTAAGCACTTCCCGTAATCGTACCCCCCTTGACCTCATACTTGAATTAAAGCTCTCGACGAGAAACTTTTGGGAAAATTGCCAGAATTTAACATTTTTTAATTTTGGAAGCACGTTTAGGGCGGGAAAGATTTTTTCGAATTTTTCAATTTCTTCGTTTTCTCACTTTGAGCGCATTTAGTAAGGAAACGGTAAGAGATAGCAAAAAGTGTTAAATACAAAAGTTGTAGAAAATTCAATTTCAAAGAAGAGATTTTCCGTCAGATTCAAGATCCAATCATCCATTTAGCCGCTATTAACCCGAGAAGGAGCTCCGGTAATGTTTAATAAGCTTGAGTCAGCTGCCAAATAAAACAGCTGATTTGTGCTCGGTCACCTATGTACAAACGAGCCAAAGATTAACGAGATTCTTTAGAGAATTTTCCAAGTGCGAGCGAAGCGAAGCAGCCATCTGAGGCGGGGTTGGGACGCGAAGCGTCCAGGGGCAGAGCCCCTAGTATTTTATATTTGTACACTACCTTATAGACTGTTTGGTTCATCCAAAAATCGAGCAAAACATAGAAGACCTAAAGGTACCTGTTTAAAACAAACCTTGTGGGAATTTTCTCATCCGAGGCCGCAAGATCAAGGTGGTAACTCGCAAGGCCGGGACTTGAAGATTAGGTGCGAACAAACTTTAGTGTATATTTAGTGAGTTGACCAATTTCCCAAAATAGTTGGTTGAAACAGTAAAACAAATAAACTTAATTTCGGAAATTCTCTCAACTCACGTCAGAGGTTCAGCTGCGTGTTCGAATTATTTTTCAATTAAAACCCACACGGACTTTAGATTATTTAGACCAAATCCTGGTTTACTTATTAGAGAATTTCCATAGGAAAAATGAGCTACTGCAGTGGCCCTTATGGTGGACGCATTTTAAGTCCGATTTGGTTCAAATTTGGTACACAAGTTGGTTGTCTACATCGCTCGTACGAGTTCGTTAGCCAAACAAATCCAACAATCGGAAGCACGTTTCTTGACCGGAAGTAACTATTTCTTGAGATTTTTCCTACGAGAATGAATTTGTTTTTGAGTTGTTTTCTACAAATATAAATGTAGGATGTTATTCTGCACATTCTGTTTTTTACGCGACCTTATAGCTCGCTTGGTTCCCCCAAAATCTATCAAAACATAAAATACCATAGAAGTACCCGGTACAAAGCCATGTGGTGGATCCAACCGTGAGGTTGACGTGCGAAGCACCCAATGCATTGTGTATTGAAGATACTCCCAATACGGGAGTTGGCGTGTGAAGCACGCAATGCTTTGTGTATTGAAGATACTCCCAATACGGTGGTTTGCGTGCAAAGCACGCAATGCTTTGTGTATTGAAGATACTCCCAATACTGTGGTTGGCGTGAGAAGCACGCAATGCTTTGTGTATTGAAGATACTCCCAAAACTGAGGTTGGCGTGCGAAGCAAGCAATGTTTGTGTATTGGAGATACTGCCAATACTGTGGTTGGCGTGCGAAGCACGCAATGCTTCGTTTATTGAAGATACTCCCAATACGGTGGTTGGCGTGCGAAGCACGCAATGCTTTGTGTATTGAAGATACTATCAGTATGCGGAATGGCGTGCGAAGCACGCAATGCTTTGTGTATTGAAGATACTCTCAGTATGCGGAATGGCGTGCGAAGCACGCAATGCTTTGTTTATTGAAGATACTCCCAATACGGGGGTTGGCGTGCGGAGCACGCAATGCTTTGCATATTGAATATACTCCCAATATGCGGAATAGCGTGCGAATCGTTTTGCAGCTATTCAGCACCGTCGTGAATAGACCTATTTCCCAAATTGTTGGTTGAAACACTAAAACACAGGCCTATAAACTTAATTTTGGGAATTTGCTCAACTCACGTAAGCGGTTCAGCTGCGTGGTCGAATTATTTCCATTTCAAGTTGCTTTTGAAATTTCTCTGTTGTGGTTATAAAAATCTTTTAAATATTTGTGACTTGCATCTACCGCGTTAGACCTTCCCACCTTCGTAGCTGGGTATAAAAACCTGATTGAAGATTTTACTAATTTCGTTAAAACTCGTTTAAAGATCATATTTTAAAAACAGCGTTGCTCATATGAACAGTGTAGCCTACTAGTTGAAGACTCGCGTTTACTTAAGGGTTTTTTAGTAAGTGAAAAATCTGCATCAATACAATCTATACTACTTAGCTAGAGGGCTCTGCTCTCTGTTTGCCTCGATCACCAATGTTATCTGAAGTAAATGCAAACAGATTATATTGTATGCTATGATAAGTTCAGGGGAATGATAATTGATTAAAACCGAGATTGTTTAGTTTTATACAGAAGAGAGGCAATATCAAGTTATTAAATATGACCACATGAGATATAGGCCAGTCGGTAGAGGTAATTTTAGACCAAAAGTTCCAGTAATTTACAATACGGCCGATTATTTTTTTATAAGTACATTCAAGTATGTAGATTAACATAAAAAAAAGTTTACCAGTCTATCGATTTCCCAAAGTCGAAAAAAAATCGATTATCATTTTTTTTCGATTATCCTTAATATTTCGAGCTGGGATGAAGATAGAGAAAAATAAAAAATACCACCGTGTAGGGGAGGTATTATTCAACAAAAAATGTCATATGTATTTATTTCGTCCGAGCAATGGTTTGTCTGCAAAAAATTAGATAATGCATGTATGTATTTTGCAGCAGGGGAAATCACTAAAAGAGGACATCTTATTCATGTATAAAGCGTTGGCTTATTCTAAATTGGGGGAATTTTGATATATCGAATTGAAACTTGACGTAGGAGGTAAAATATATATTTTAAACATTTAGGATGAGTCTGAGCTTGTTATCTTGAAAATGACCCGATCTAGGAGTCGATTTCGATTATCGATTTTAGGAGTACCGGACCCACGAACTAATTTCAATCTATTCCAGTTTCGTCAATTTTTGGAATATCAACACCAAATTTGTTTTAAAAGTTTAGTACACCAGTATAAATATTCTTAGTAAGTATGAACGATTTTTTTCTTGTATTTTTAAAAACGAGGCGCTTGAAAATAGTCTTCTGTTTTACCTATCTCGTTTTAACTATAACACTTTTGGATTCAACGACTCCATTTTTGACATTTCTGAACATATCGATTTAAAAATTGGTACAGAAGTTACAAATACAATTGTTATTTGCTATACTTATTTTAAAAACTATATTTTCAAAAATGACTAATCTGCAGCTGATCAACTCAAGCGTTTTGATGAAAAATCTAAAAAGGTTTATACTCCTTGAACTTGTTTGAATATATATATTTAACATGTAAAAAAACTTTCAAGTTGATATTTTAAAAAATTTCTAAACTGGAGCCGATTAAAATTATTTCGTGGGTCCGGTACTCCTAAAATCGAGAAACCCATTGATGAGTCAAGTTTGGGTCATTTTCAAGATAACAAGCTGAGACTCAGCATAAATGTTTAAAATATATATTTTTAATTCCTATGTCAAGTTTCAATTCGATATATTAAAATTCGGCCAATTTAGAATGACCCAACGCTTCATATATGAATAAGATGTCCCCTTTTAGTAATTTCCCCTGCTGCAAAATACATACCTGCATTATCGAATTTTTTCCAGACAAACCATTGCTCAGAGGAAATAAATACATATGTCCTTTTTTTATTGAAAAATACCTCCGCTACACGGTGGTATATTTTTCTCTATCTTCATTATAGCTCGAAATATTAAGGATAATCGAAAAAAAAATGATAATCGATTTTTTTTTCGACTTTGGGAAATCGATAGTCTGGTAAACTTTCTTTATGTTAATGTATATACTTTAAGGTACTTATAGAAAAAATCAGCCATATTGCAAATTGCTGGTAGTTTTAACCTATACCGACTGGGCTAGTATGGCAAAAAAGAAATTCAAACTGGTCAAATAGGCCTAGTAAAGAATAAAGTTGGAATAATTTTAATAGTGATGTCGTGTGTTTGAATAATTATGATATAGTGAGCCATACGACTATTACCTAGCATACAAAAACTGTTGGTTGTGAAGAACAATTACCTGATTCTGTTGTAATAAATCTAAATACTTTCAAGAAACGCGTGTTGGTTCAGGATAGGCCTAACCTAAGCTTGTGTTAAGCTTATGATAAACAACAGCTGTTTTATTTGTATCGTGTAAACCACAGTTGGTTGAATTGTAAAATAGTAAGTCTTTTTCATAAATTTGTTTCGTGTGTGTTTGTTTTTATTTTCATAGCCTAAACTAAAAATACCGTTTTGAAAAATGAATTTACTGATTGTAAATTTTCCAAGTTGGTTGATATGGTAATGAAAGTAAATGCACTAACAAACGTGTGTTGCTTTAGAATAGGATAGGCTACACTTCGAACTGTGTTGCTCAACTTTTGATTCAAATCAGCTGTTTATCAGGTATAGGGCTGGGAGTGTACACCCGTATTTGACCTTTTTCGAAACTTAAAATAAATATTTGCAAAATACTTTCTTAGTGCACTTTTAGATAGAGGTATGAAGGTATCCTGAAAATGTTAACGCTCTAGCTACGACAGTTTTTTCTGTTAGTCAGTCAGGACTTCTACTTTTATATATATGTAAATATATACAGCGTATGTAATGCGTAAGTATATACCGGGTGTCCCACGAAGAGGTCCCTATTTTTGAATTAATATATTAGATGCACCGAACACTCTACAAACCTGAAACTCAGCAGTCCTAACATACACATATGTAAAAGAAATACACCTGAGTATCAGTTAATTCTAACACATAAGGACAAAATGGCGGGATATCAAAGAAATAGTACCTTTTCGTTAAAATAGTTTTATTTGCTTAAGTGTTACAACATAATTATTGAATTTTAACGATGTTACTAAGCACTAAACAACGTTAGGAAATTAAAGATATAAGTAACTCATAAATAAATTAAATCTATTTGATCCATAAACCTTATTCAAACTGATGTCCATCGATCGCAATGCACTGATGACAACGAAATAGAAAACAGTCATACGCTTTGCTGAACAACTCTCGAGGTATCAACAACAGTTCCTCTTCGATCAACCCCATTAGTTCATCTTCTGTCGCAATGTTATGACAATAAACCTTCTCCTTCAAAAAGCCCCACAGAAAAAAGTCACAAACAGTCAAGTCTGGAGACCTTGGGGGCCAGTCCATGAAGCTGCTGCCACGACCTATCCAACGGTTAGGAAGATTTTGGTCCAAAACTGCTTTAGCCACATTAGCATAATACGGAGGAGCTCCATCCTGTTGGAAAAAAACGTCTTTCATCTCAGGCTGAGAAAGATGAGGAACTATGTGATTGCTTAAAACTGATGTATACCTTTCTCCAGTCATTGTTTGTCGGGATATATCATACGACAAAACACCATCTTTGGTAACAGCAGCCCAAACTGTTATACCTGTTGATTTTAATTTCTCTTCTTGTAAGATATGTGGATTTTGTGTGTTATAGTAATGACAATTATGCCTGTTTACAATTCCTGTTCGATCAAATGTCGCTTCACCTGAAAACACGATTCCTTCATGCCATTTGCTATCTACGTCAGTCTTTTCAATTATTTTCGAACAAAATTCCAATCGTCTGTCAGGATCATCTTCAAGCAGTCCGTGAACTAAATGAGTTTTATAATGTTTGATTTTGTTCTTTTTGGCATACCTTTGGACAGATGACTTCGGTATCCCTGTAGCAGATTCCACCTTTCTTACTGAATTAGGCGTATTTGGAGATTCCATGAAAGCAGCACATACGATTTCTTCATTTTCTATGTTGGAGGATCTATGGTTTTTTTTTTTGTATTGACCCCGTTTTTAGTAGGATAGTCTTACACTTACGAATAGATTTCCTTGACGGTGCAACTACACCTGGGTATCTTTCCCTAAAACACCTTATTGCTTCATAATCATTTTCAAAGGCAATAGCCCAGGAACATCATTTCACTTTTTGCTCAGTTGAAAACGGCATGGTACATAAGACACTTTACAATGCAACTTAATAACAAATGCCAATGTTTATTACCAAATATGTTCATTGTTGTGGATACACGCAGTCAGCTGATAGATTTAAAATAGTCTAAACAGCTGTAGCTGTTCCTATTCTAAATAAAAGTAGGTTTACCCTTAAAATATGATTGCTGATTTTGTTGTTTTTTTTGTTTTTCCGCCATTTTGTTTGGATCAGTCAGAATTAACTAATACTCAGGGGTATTTCTTTTACATATGTGTTGGTCACGACTGTAGAATTTCAAGTCTGTAGCGCGCTCTATACGTCTGTCATATCAATTCAAAAATAGGGACCTCTTCGTGGGACACCCGGTACTCTTTTAGTATATAAAGTGTAGATAAAGCGACACAACACATCCGGACAAAAGTTTTAGAAACAAAGACAGATAAATGTTTTATCTCTCATTTCAAAAGAAAGTACATAGTATATTTTGTATAACTTGGTAGTTCTAAAATTGTAATAACATTTGTCATTTTTCCGACATGGGATAACTTTAAAATTTCTAAAAGAAATTTTTGGTTATGTTTTCGGGTTATCACATAAGCTGAAGACTTTTTATTTGTTTCATTATTTTTTACAAGCCGAACCAATTTTGCGTTTTCTTGAGAGATGAAATTTAGATTTTCAAACGTTCTGGTTACTTAAAAAAAAAGTGTAGGGAATACAACCATAGTACCCCATTAAAAAAACGACTGACATGGTATGCTTTATCAAATCACACCAAGTAATTTACACATTTCATAAAAACAATCTGCAATAGCTATTAAAAAATAATTTTTTCTAGCAGTTTAAATATTAACAAAATTTAAACTTGAACTGGACGTATGAGAAAGAACACTATATAAATAAAAAACAGAACACAGTTTCTCATAAAAAAACGTTTAATACTTCAAACGCGTTTAGTTATAAGTTTGTAACCATCACTGATGATGATGACCTGGTCATCGAAACGCGTTTAGTTATAAGTTTGTAACCATCACTGGTGATGATGACCTGGTCATCGAAACGCGTTTGAAGTAGTAAACGTTTTTTATGAGAAACTGTGTTTTTTTTTTAAACAAACTTGTTCGAATAAATTCTTACGCAATAAATTACTCATAACTGAACAAAGTAAATACTTTTTAATTCGTACTCAATATTGAGTGTGTATGTGCTTAATACATATAGTGCAGACAATGCACGCAACTGTTGCAAAAGAAATAAAACCCAGAAACCTTTTGTTGTAACGTCGATTAAAAATAATAAATGCGAGCGAATATCGTTGTTTGAAATAATTTTTGCCAAGAAAGGATGTGCCATTATCCATGCTGTGTTATGCCCCAGGGAATTCGAGGAATTCAACGCTTTAGATTTGTAATGTTATGTATGAAATAATGTTATACTAACTGAGCCGATAAAGGGAAATATATTTATAAACGTCTGAATCGCATTTTACCGTCACGCTTTTTCCTTCATGCGTCACCCTCTACTATACGTAGTACATACAAAAAGTATATATAGTTTACTTGGTAATCAATCTGAAATGGACATTGTACTTCCTCATTTCGTAAGTTGTGTTAAAATAGTTTACTTGGTAATACCTCTGAAAAGGACATTGTGCTTCCTCATTTAGTAAGTTGTGATAAAATAGTTTCCTTGGTAATACCTCTGAAAAGTACATTGTGCTTCCTCATTTAGTAAGTTGTGATAAAATAGCTTCCTTGGTAATACCAATGAAATGGACATTGTGCTTCCTCATTTAGTAAGTTGTGATAAAATAGCTTCCTTGGTAATACCCCTGAAATGGACATTGTGCTTCCTCATTTCATAAATTTGATTTTTATTCAATATTTTATATAATTTTGAAGTGTAAATCACAATGTCACCATAGAAGTTTACACTTCTTCCGTGTGGTCTTAGGCACACCTGGATTTAAAAAGTGTTTTATTCATTTTACGGTTTCCACAAATAGTTGAATTTATGTTTGGTTTTGTGATTTGCGATGCGTATTATGATAAACTTTCTAATACCCTGAGGATGGTCAACGACCGAAATCGCGAAACGTAAGTGACACACCAAAATTAAATTTAGATTAGTTGGCATAGTTGCATTAAGAATACTTAAAATTCACCAATAAATGAGCTAAAATTTAATTTAAAAAAAAATACAAAACTATTTCAGGGGAAACTTGTTGCAATATATTTACACTGTTACGTCACATGAAACAGTTTTGGTTGTTTAACTTCTTAAACCGAAGTTTCGAAAGAAAGTACGAATAAATACGAAAACGCAGAAACAGTTAATCAAACAGAAATGTAAACGTAGTCAGGATTCAGTTCTGGTGTGAATCTTATGAATTGTTTAACAATATTGATTATGAAACACTTCGAAGCCAGTAGACGCCAAATAGGCAATTTAATGTATTTTCCTCGTCTTTGTTTGCCAAGAGATAATAATGTCACGAATTATTAATTTCATTTGTCGAGTTGTAACATTTATGTAATTCAATATTTACGATCATAAATATGTTCCTTTAATTTACTTGCCATTTGAATGGAGGTCGTTAAAACATTAAGTGAAAAACACAAACACATAAAATAACAACCCATTTAAAACATAGTAAATAGTTGTGCAACTTTTTGATGTCAATATGCAGCTAATTGATGTCGACTCCAACCTTTTGTGAAAAGATCTTCCTGTATGTTTTTACCGAATTCCCATAGGAAAAATAAGCTATTGCAATGACCCTTATGGTAGGACCCAAGGTAGGGAGTAGCAAATGAGCACCGACCATGGTCCTCAGAACACGTTTTGGGCTGTCATTAAAAATCATATATATATGTATATGTGTTCGCACTCTAGCGGCCGCATTTTAAGTCCGATTTGGTATACATGTTGGCTGTCTATGTCGCTTGGACGAGTTCGTTAGCCAAAAAAATCCAACAATAAAAAGCACTTTTTTTGACAAGAAGTAAATATTTTTTTAGATTTTCCTACGATAATGAATTTATTTTTGAGTGTTTTCTACAAATATAAATGTAGGATGTTTTTTTGCACATTTTGTTTTTTACTCGACCTTATAGGTCGCTTGGTTCCCCCAAAATCGAACAAAACTTAATGTACCCATAGAAGTACACTGTTCAAGGCCATGCGGTGGAGTCTACCGTGTGGTTGGCGTGCGAAGAACGGAATGCATTGTGTGTGAAGATACCCCCAATATTTGGAATGGCGTGCGAACCATTTTGCAGCTATTCAGCACCATCGTGAGTAGACCTATTTCCCAAATTGTTGGTTGAAACCCTAAAACACAGGCCTATAATCTTAATTTTGGAAATTTGCTCAACTCACGTCAGCGGTTCA
>JAGFPH010002562.1:47475-59224 GCA_018207615.1 Philaenus spumarius | reverse complement strand
TTTATAAAACATTTTCTGTTGTTTCCATTACGAAAGATGGATTTACAAAATGGTTTTAAATGAGTCAATGTCAAAGCGCTCGGCTGCAAGTAATTGTACTGTTAAGATAGGCTGTAGGTTGAAATGCTGTTGCTTCTCACCTTTTCTTTTACTGGAGCAGACCCTTAATGTAATTTATTTTATATGGGTAGCTACCCCATTTTAATTATTATTTAATTTTAAGGGTAGTTATACTATTTGATTAGCTCGACTTATGTAATGGGTTTTTATAGCAATTAAGAAAAATATTACTCAAATTTAGCTTTATAGCTTGTAGAAATTTAGTGCAATTGTTTTTTATTGTATATGGGTGGATGAATCATTTTAATCTTATTGATTACAGTGGCCATATTCTCTAAACAATTTTCCTGTGTAAATTGTAAAATATTTAGTGTCAAGGGTTGAGCAGTGTTTGAACAAATAGAAAAAGAGGGATTATAAATGATTATTTAAATTTAAGGGTAGTTATCTCATTTCATCCCTTTGACTTAAGTAATCGAATTGTAAATTGTGTTTTATACCTCTCTATTATATAAACAAGTTTTTCTACTTCTTCTTCTCGTAATTATAAAGTATAGATGCTATAAGAAAAGCTACTATCTAGCGAAACCACTGCCAAGGGAATGGGCTTGGATAAATTATCGGGGTAAGAAGAACCTGTTGAGCCAGTAAGAAGAACAATAAATAACTCTATTAAATAAAAACGTTTTTCTACTTCTTCTTCTCATAATTATAAAGTAATAAGTATAGATTAAATACGTGTATTGCGTAGCGGTGACCATTACATAAATTCGAGGCGCCGTGTATTGCGTAGCGGAAACGTATTACATAACTTCCCGGCGCACAAATTCATGAAGTCTAATTCAAGTCGAAAAAATAAAGTTGAACGTTGCCCCCCGGAGATGGGGTGGGGGTTGACGATCGGAGCGAACAGGGGGCAAAGCCCCCTAGTCACTTAAGGATAATATTGCACAGTTTGAGTTTTATAATTTGTAGGAAATTAGTTCAATTTGTATGTATTATATAACGGTTGCAACTCCATTTCAACCCCTTAGATTGTAGTAATTTTCATGACTAAACACTCCTGACATTAATATGAATAACAATTGAAATTTTTAGCAAAATTGGTCGAATAGTTTTTGACTTTATACTGGACGAATAATCAAAGAGACTATTTATATATATAATCATTAAACCGTTTTCCAGCATCTAGAGCTCTTGCTCGTTGTCCTTTTCACCGTCATCTTCTGATGACGAATCTCTCGACCTGTGTCTACATTATTTAAAAATTTGAGTACGGCTTTTTGAAACAAATATTCCCATAGATTTTTCAGGTTCGAATAGTGAATCTTCAGATGGTGCAGAGTGTCTAAACTTATTAGTTTGCCTGACAGGTCCAACGGGTGGTTTGTTACGTTTAGTATAACCCGTCAGAGCTAAACAAAATTACCGAGAGAAAGTAAATAATTCGACCACGCAGCTGAACCGCTGACGTGAGTTGAGCAAATTTTCAAAATTAAGTTTACAGGCCAATGTTTTAGGGTTTCCACCAACAATTTGGGAAATAGGTCTATTCACGACGGTGCTGAATAGCTCCAAAATGGTTCTCACGCCATTCCGCATATTGGGAATATCTTCAATACACAATGCATAGCGTGCTTCGCACGCCATTCCCCGTGTTTTGAGTATATTCAATACACAATGCATTGCGTGCTTCGCACGCCAACCCCACGGTAGGATAAACCACATGGCTTTGAACCGGGTACTTCTATGGTATTTTACGTTTTGATCGATTTTGGGGAAACCACGCCGAGCTATAAGGTCGCGTAAAAAACGAAATGTGCAGAATAACATCCTACATTTGTATTTGTTGAAAAAAACTCAAAACCAAATTCACTCTCGTAGGAAAAATCTCAGAAAATAGTTATTTCCGGTCAAAAAACATGCTTCCGATTGTTGAATTTTTTTGGCTAACGAACGAGCGACGTAGACAACCAACATGTGTACCAAATTCGAACCAAATCGGACTTAAAATGCGGCCGCCAGAGTGCGAACACAAATATACATATATTTTTTTATATGCTTTTTAATGACACCCCAAAACGAGTTCTGGGGACCATGATCGGTGCTCATTTGCTACTCCCGACCTAGCGTCTTACCATAAGGTCCACTGCAATAGCTCATGTTTCCTATGGAAATTCGCTAATAACAGAATTAAACACACATACTTACTAAATACAAATTGTAAACAGGGAAAACAATAGTTATTTATTAATTAAATGCAATTTCAGAGATTTGAAGATATTTCGCCCACACCTCGCAATACGATTATAAACCAGTACCAATACTGTCGTTTTTGATTTGACAGTCTGGGAGTGTATCTCACTGATAAATAAAAATACGGCGTCGGTTAGGCAATATGACTACATACGACTTCCATTTCTTTGTTTGGCTGAATTACTTTAAAAAATCCTAATAATCATGTCAGAATTTAATATAAAAATATTATACTTTAATATACCCATTTTGTAATGTATATATAAGCGGCTTTATCCTGACCAGACTGACTGACATGGAATCAACTTGGAACAAGAACTACTTCAGATACAAATACGAAAATTTAAAGATGTATTCTTATGGGATCACCGCATCTATAAAGACCGCGTCTATTAAGTCGCATACTAAGCAAGGATTTTGCGAACTATTGTTGCAATGATAAAATAATTGTTCTTCCGAAAAGCTTAGCATCACATTTTTATTTACATTCTTCACAATAGCAACCAGACTTAGCAAATTTAGAATTAGTTTATCATTCTTCGACGAAAAATTCCTACTTACTGTGTTATAGGTCAATTGAAACATCTGTTGTTACATATTATAAATAACAGCTGATTTGGATACAAAAAATTTACATAATTTTAGGGTTTGAACCGAAACACGTTTATTTGCAACAATTTTGGGAAATTTAGAATCAATATTCTTCAAAACTGACAGTTTTTTAGATTAGGTAAAAGAAAACAAATTGCTTACTTTACTGTAAGTCAAACTTATGTTACATATTACATTATTTCCTCTGCACGGTGAACGTCGAATCGAGTGTCGTTGGTAATATCAACATTTGTTTGAAATGTTGATTATTGATACTTTAAATATTAATGGTAAAATTACAACGCCTGCCACAATTCGAATTATTGGGGATTAATCTTTGTCTTACATTAGTGAAGTATAGTCCACCGCTCATTAGTCATTTCTTTGAAAATATCAGAGTATCCAATAATCTGTTTGTATTGGCTTGGTGAGTGAAGCGAGCAGGGCGTAGCTCCTAGTTACTATACAATTGTCGACACTAAGAACATAACCTTATGGGTGGGGTGGAAAAATACTAGTAGGCTACTTTCATCCATTTGAGGAACAAAATCAAAATTCCAGAATTTATAATTATTATTATTTTAAACAGATTTTGCATTTCAATCGTACTAAATAATTTTAATTATTTACCTGCATATACAGATTCATATTGTATTTTCAATAAAATTCCAGTTATTTGTATTGACGTCAATTTATTATTAATTACTTTAGATAAGTGTTCATTTATTTCAACGAAAATACAATTGAATACAGGTTCAATTACATAATACATTCCACTGCTCGATAGAAATTAAATTTCAATTAATTTTTAATTGTCTAAATACCTTTCTACAGTAACGCTCTCAGAGCAATTGAAAAATAGAATGTGGATGAAAACAAACGGGATTAATAAATTTTATTATTATGTATTATCAGGCAACGAAAGGATTTTTTATTCGTATGGTGTATTTTAGTATTTGTAACTAACTATCGACCTTCCAACCGATTTCTCACAAGTTACAAGTAATTTATCAAGTGAAATGGAATATTGTTTTACAAAAGATCGAGTGTCCACTCTAAATTCCAGTTAATTGTACAAAACAAGTATTAATTTTGAATTTGTTTCTGTTAAACACATGAACATATTTACAGGTTTATCAAAATTAGGTTAAAGTGTATTATTGTGTTTAAAAATAAGATTGTCGTATTTTTTAGGTTAAATTTTAGATACACTATATAACCTGCCATATCTATGAATATTAAATTATTTTATTTGTAGTGTTCAACTTAACAAAATTGAAAACAAATTTCGTCTACGTCGGAATAGGCCAGATAAAAAATACCATTATGGGGCCGTCTGTGGAAATAAATATCACAAACTTCTAAAATCCTTTTGGTCGATTAATTTGAGATCAAATTAAGTATCCTAGGTTTGAACCATCCCCGCAGTGAGCTTCAAAATGGGGAAATGACATTTTTTGAATTTTTCAGATTTTTGCTTCGAAAGAACATTTTTCTCTGCATAAATTTAAAAAACAATAAATTTCGCCTCAAATGACTACACGCAGCGTCCAATTCGACCCGACTCTATGTTTAAAATCAATGGCCAACAAATAAGGATTTTCCAACTCCACCGACAAAGTTAATAATGTTAGAGGTCCTTAATTTATAAAAGAGTAAAAGTTTCTGCATGATGCATACTGAAGGAGTTAGAAGCGAAAATCTGAAAATTTCTTGTCTTTTGGACCATCCCCCCCCCCCCCCCCACTTCGAAGATCACAGCGGGAGATGGCGCAAACCTAGAAAACTTCAATTTGATTTGAAATTAATCGATCAAAACCGATTTTCACTTTTCCAACATTTGTTTCCACCAGGGGGTCTTATTTAAGTGGCCTAGTAGGAAAACTTGATTTATTTTTTTATATATACTATAATTAATTCATAAATTCTTGTTCTCATCTTCAAATTGAATTAACTTTAGGAAAATCTGGATTGTCTTATAAGTGTTAACATTATCTTCTTTTGAAATATATATTTTTTTAAAGTAACAACCTATATATTTTTAATTAAATTACAAGTGAAAAAACATATACCAAGACCGGGAGTTGAACCCGGGACCTTTATGTTTCCGTCGTAATGCTCTGCCAACTGAGCTACCCTGATCGCTCCAGATATTGGTCGATGTTATCTCACTTGTGCGGTTTTACTGCAATTATTGAATTAACAGATTGAATACCTCGTGTATACGACATTAAACACAATCTCAATTCTTATTAAAAAAAAAAAAAAAATAAAATAAATATATATTTTTCTTTTCCTCCTTTCAAACAATACCCGTCTTTAGATAGCCCCTCAAAATATAATTTTTTTAAATGTTTTCATTTTTGTCTCGGCCTTTTTGCGGGCAATCGTTTAAGTAGCTTAAATAAATGTCCAAAATGTATGGTTACATACAGACATAAGGACTCACCAATGACTCCTTCTCGTACAAGTATATATATTCGTATTCAACATGTCCTAAAGACGTCTACAACGCGTAAGAAATACAACGAAACGTTCAAAGCACACATAAATAGACCATTACCTTCCCCACCTGCACGCAATCAGGGCTTTATCGATTTGCAGACGGAAATTTTTCCACCCCTTTCCGTTCCCACAGCTTGATTGTGCTGACTGGAAATCCTCATAAAATTGGAAATAGGTTGAGTCGAGCATTTCAAACAGTTTGGAAGCAGTCTGGTTTTGTTACGGTCTGTAATGCTTTCTTGGCAAGGTGGCACGTCGAGACTGGCTCGTTTGTCCGGTTTAATAGTGTTTTAGAAAACCAATTTACAACTACGTATTTACATTTAAAACTAAATAATCCCTTGTCACTGTACACGCATCTGTAATATGTATACTAATATTATAAAGAGTTAAAATTTGTTTGTTTGTTTGTAGGGGGTAATCTCTGGAACTACTGAACCGATTAAAAAAATAGTTTTACTAATAAAAAGCTTCACTGTCACTAAGCAACATTGGCTATGATTCGTTTTGATAAAAACATTTTTTATTTCAATATTTGTAAATTTAGTCGGAAAAAATCTTAGGTTAGGCCTAGCCTGATGAACCAACGCATGCATTTACATTTATTACCAAAGAATCGATTCAATAAAATAACAGATAAAACAGCTGTTTGCTCTAATATTTCCATCAATTATTTTTATTTCTAACTTTTAATTTAGGTTTTTATTAAAGTGTAGACCTGGGCATAGCCGGTTCTTTTAACCTTTATTATAACTGCTGTTAGAAAATATACGAATTAAATTTGATTTGAACATTTAACATTATTTACCATCTTAGCTTTGGGGTTATTATTAATCCTACACCTTTATTTTAAAGAAAACATAACATGATTATGTGTATGGAACGTTCTAACGGGATTGGCGTGCGGAGCACGCATGGGTTTCCCCTAGTATTTTATAATTTTATTTTTAATAACGGTTTAGAATTATTTATAACAGCAAAACGAAGATAGAAAATGCTATACAATGTCTAGATGACATTATACATTTTATGATTAACAGTATTTATAATAAAGGTTAAATATAACCAACATGATTTAGGCCTACTTTTAAAAACAAACATAACCTAAAAATAAATGAATTACTTTGAATTATTAAATCAGCTGTTTATAGATATGCCACGGACAAATAAATGGTATGGACGGTTAAGTTAGTAATCTACTGGTTATTAGCGAATTTCCATAGGAAATGATGAACTATGGCAGTGATTATTATGGTGAGACCTAATGTCGGAAATAGTCAATGAGCACTGATCATCGTCCACAGAACCGTTTTGTGGTGTCATTACTGTTGGTTTTCTAAGTCGCTGAGACGAGTTCGTTAGAAACAAATCCGACAACCGGTAGCACAAGGAACAATATTTTTAGATTTCTTGTACTGAAGTTACACTTCTTTTGGGTTTTATTTAAAACAAATAAATACAGAGTGATTGGTAAAAGTGTGCCAGCTGTTTCTCTTGAAATCTATAAGAGCTATTAAAAAATGTGTAATAGTAACTCCCCTCGACTTTTAGATTTGTTTAATTTGGTGACTTTTAAATGTTTATCTTATCCACCATTTTTCCAATATGAAGGCCAAATTTAGAATTTCTTAAGGAACACCCTATATTTTATGATGGTTTTTGAAGACTTTTTTGTTCTCGGTTTTTTCTTTTAAACGACTAACCGTTTAAAAGTTAGAGGGGTGTACAGTTTTTAAAAACACCCTATCTAAGCTGATGATATTTTGGTATGGAAACGTTTTGAACCAATCGAAAAGCTCTTAACACTAATACAACATTTTTTAGACAAACATAACAAATATTGTTTTTGTTAATTTTTAAAACCATAATGCACGATAAAAAACCAACTTTAAGATGAAAACGATTATTGTAAGAAAGCCGTTATTAATATGACATTTGATTTCACCGATATTTTAAGATAATCTATCGAAAAGATTTAGCCAATATAAGCAATAAAATGTCCAAAAAACGTCTTGAAAAAAATTCTCAATAGGTAATACTAATTGGTATATCGTTAATGGTGTATCCATTGTAAGGCAAAAACGCAATTATATTTCAGGATTTGTAAAAACCACCCACGCTACCCAGACAGTTTCATGAAAAGTTTCATATAAAACCGTTACGTATTTTTTTACTTAAGTCGTACTAAACAAACCAAGAATAGTCCCTTTGATAATGCAGAGAACTATTGTTAAATCTGTATTAATATTCACTAAAACAAAAGCATAAATCCTATTAAATTAATGTATCGCTATGTTTCTTTCTTTAGAGAAAGCAATGATAAAGCAAACTACGCCTATAAAACTTTACAACGGTAACACGAATAGCTCGGAAATGAGGATGTTTCGATATAAAAGAAACCTGTCACTAATCCAAGAGAAGCAATTTGAACGCTGCCGTTACTATGGCAACGGCTTCATCCCCACTCGACGCACAATACAAAAAACCGACTGATCCTTACAAATACCAAGAACTGGGATATTGATGTAATGTCTCCCGATACCTTGTTTGTTGTTCTTTTGTTTTGCCCTTTACGTTGTTGTGTTAATTGTCATGGCATTGTTGTCCGTAGGGGGCATTGCAAAACTATGTTGTACAGGGTGTATAAGAATACACCGTACTAATTCTTTTTTAAATATTTCTTCTGGATCATAGTGACGATTCAGAATATCATTATTAAAATATCAAAAAAAATCACTAGTTTTTCTCACAGCAGCCATTTAGTTTCTTTGTTTTTATAATTATAAATGTTTATATAAAAAACACATTGGTATCATAAGATAAAATTTCTCAAGGAATTGTATGATATAATGCATATATAAATAATTCCACCACGCATCTGAACCGCTGACGTGAGTTTGGCAAATTTCCAAAATTAATTTTATATGCCTATGTTTTATTGTTTCAACCAACAATTTGGGAAATAGGTCTATTCACGACGGTGCTGAATAGCTGCAAATTGGTTCGCACGCCATTCCGCGTATTGGGAGTATCTTCAACACACAAAGCAATGCTTTGTTGAATCCACCACGTGCCTTTAAACCGGGTACTTTTATGGTGTTTTACGTTTTGATTGATTTTGAGGGAATCAAGCAAGCTATAAGGTCGCGTAAAAAAAATGTGCAGAATAACATCCTACATTTCATATGTGTAGGAAAAATCTCAAAAAATAGTCACTTCCAGTCAAAAAACGTGCTTCCGATTGTTGGATTTTGTGGCTAACGAACTCGTCCGAGCGACGTAGACAACCAACATGTGTACCAAATTTGAACCAAATCGGAGTGCGACTATTTGTGTTCTGGGGACCTTGATCGGTGCTCATTTGCTACTCCCGATCTGGGTCTTACCATAAGGGCCACTGCAATAGCTCATTTTTCCTATGGAAATTCGCTAAAAAATTATACATTTTGTCTAACTACCTAAAAAGAAACAGCAATCCTTTGATTCTAGTATAGATACATATACAAAGTAAAATAAAAAACTTAGCGAGCTATACAAGTTCTTAATGTATAAATTGAAATAAATTAAAAATGTTCGGTAACGTTTTTCCAACTCGGTTTAGTTGGTTTCAATCCGCCATTTTGTTTTTTTGCACAAAAAACTCACTGCAACTCCAGAAATAGATAAGACTTTTAGTTCAAATTTAATATAACCCTTTAGTATTTTACGATGTACAGGTGTACCAAATATAAAGGATTTATGTTCATAATTTTCAAAATGGCGGCAGTTACAGTTTTTGTGTTTAATGTGGTTAGATAATCTTGAAAACCGCTAACTTTACAAACAAATTCCAAGAGACAAAATATTATATTTTTTGGACCGTACATTACATGTGTTTTCGGTACTTACGTATTATACGGAGTCCATTATTTTTTAAACGTTGCTGGCTTAGATATTGTTTTAGTAAATAACAGAATTGCAAGAGTAATAAAACAAAATAGCCTAAATTTCTAACCTATAGTATTTAGTCACAGTATGTTTAGTTGCTAGGTTACTACTAAAAATAGTATGTAATAAAAAACGTCTAAAAATAGTGGCCTCCGTATAATACGTAAGTACCGTGTTTTCTGTAGGTCCGAGTTATGGAGAAAAAAACTGAAAACATAATTTCTTGGTAATTGTTTACAACATCCAAAATTAGCTTAAAAATTTTTAAATTTTTTTAGTTTTAATAAATAATATAAAATCCATTGCTCTGAAAAAATTGACTACGTAGAAAAATATTGCTTTAGGACACACCTCTTTATAACTGTATCGGCTCTCTAATCTACATTTTCAGTAGGTCTACTAGATTCAGGTGTAATTATTATTTACTGTATTAATTATAAGATGAATCAACAATTTGTATAAGTTAAATCTCTATACATTTCGTAGTTCTGAGATCAGACCTATCAAACCACACAACGTAAAAAAACAATCCCTCAATTGTTAAATTTAATTCACGGAATATGAATTAGCCGTAAATAAACTTACGAAAACCGACAGGCTGAGCCGTTAGGCGCGTACAAAATATTAAAATGCAAAAGAGAATAAAACACAGAACATAATTTAGCCGTAGGGAATCCAGTAAAAATTCAAAAGCAAAAAAGTCAGCCGAAACTTCATCTTCCTCGGGCTATTTTGTTTTCTTCAAAAGACAAAGAAAAACAAACTTAAAACAGTTTATTAATATTCAGAGAATTTTGAAGTATAACTAAATTTCAAGTAAAGTAATGTGGCTAAAAAATAATTTTGTTGTTAAATAGTTATGGAAAAAACTAAATTGTTAAAGTCAAATCATACAAAAAATTTATTAACATTACATCCCAAGTATTAATAAAGAAAAAATTAAATTAAATTTTAAACTACTATTTTACTCTGTCATTATAACCATAATATGGCGAATTCCATCGCCGTTGAGCTGTACTTAAGTGTTACTGCATTAAAAATATCACTGCTACAAGTTTACTGTTTTCTATACTAATATTATAAAGAGGTCAAATTTGTTTGTTTGTATGCAATCTCTGGAACTACTGAACCAATTAAAACATTTTTTAAATTACTCTACCCCTGAGTAACATAGGCTAGAATTCATTTTGATAAAAACATTTTTTTATTTCAATATTTGTAAATTTAGTAGGAAAAATTCACAGGATGAAGTTGGGCGAACCCATAGCGTATAACAGCTGCAATACCGATAAATAAGCAACATTATGAAAAACTAAAAACACGACAATTAAAAGATGAAACTTATATCATTCAAATCGTACTGTGCCAAAGATGTGCACAAAAACATAAATTATGCGTGTATGTTGCCGTTATTTCAGGTAAAATAAATTAAACATAATTTTAGGTTAGGGTAGACTGACGAACCAACATACATTTCTTCAATGTATTTACATTCATTACCATAGCAACCAATTGAATACAAACAGCTGTTTGCTCTAATATTTACATTAACAACTTGATTTCATACTTACTTTCAAAAACAATTATTTTTGCATTTCTAACTGTAAGGTTAGGCTTTAGTAAACAATGCCAACAATTTGCATTGAACGTAAAAATAACAAACACTATACTAACTTTTTGGGTTTTGTTTTGTTTAAGTGTATACTTGAGCCTTTATTATAACTGCTGTTATAAAATATACGAAATAATTTGATTTGGACATTTAACATTATTTACCATTTCTGCTTTAACGTTACTAGGGGAGACCCCTGCGTGCTTCGCACGCCAACCCCCCACTCCCCAACTCCCTGTTGGAACCCTAGCTAACCTGTGCGAAGTTTTTGCAATTAATGTAGGCCTAGTTGCTTGATTTAATAAGAGATTGATTTATTAAATTTACTAAAAAGACAATTTCATCATTGATTGATTTATTAAATTGATTTATTAAATTTATTTAAATTGATTCATTAAATTTACTAAAAAGACAATTTCATCATCACTAATTATCCGTTCACCTCCATAACTATTGAACTATTAACAGAAAAACATAATTAAGCAACAGCAAAATTAAACATAACCTACTTCAATAAAGTAAATTACAACATAAACTAACCATGTCATGATAATAAAACATGTGCTGTTATAATCAGCTGATCTGTGCTATTATATATTTTTATGTCCAATAGAACTCCAGATGATAATAAAACATGTGCTGTTATAATCAGTTGATCAGTAAATACAATGTTATTGAATAGAAAATATTTTAAATTACATTTTAAAAATATTAAATGATGGAATAGTAAAATTTTAAGTAAAATGGGCAAATATAGAGTTAATTACCTTTCATTTAACACAAACTGCATGTCAATCG
>JAGFPH010002562.1:34500-47465 GCA_018207615.1 Philaenus spumarius | reverse complement strand
TATAGAGTTAATTACCTTTCATTTAACACAAACTGCATGTCAATCGGACCAAAAGAACTCGAGATCTCACTTGCAATAGGCTTAAACAATTTTCCCATGTTAAATTGCCATAAGAGATTTTAATTTCCGTTTTTTGAAAATTTAGTGATGTAATTACTAGAATCCAAGTAAAATGGGCAAATATAGAGCTAATTACCTTTCATTTAACACAAATCGCATGTCAATCGGCCCAATAGAACTCGAGATCTCACTCGGATTACAAAAAACCTTTCCAAATTAATATATAGATTATTAATCTTACACTTTTATTATAAAGGAAACATAACATATGTGTCTAGAAGGTTCCAAGGGGGTTGGCGTGCGGAGCTATACTAGTCTATATCTATACTAATATTATAAAGATGTAAAATTTGTTTCTTTATTTGTTTGTATGTAGGGGGTAATTTCTGGAACCACTGAACCAATTGAAAAATAGTTTTACTAATAAAAAGCTTCACTATCCCCGAGTAACATAGGCTATAATTCATTTTGATGAAAACATTTTTTATTTCAAAATTTGCAAATTTAGTCGGAACCTTATATGGTAGGCCTAGACTGATGAACCAACACATATTTACATTTATTACCATAGCAACCAATTGAATAACACAACAGGTAATACAGCTGTTTGCCCTAATATTTCCATTAACAGCTGATTTCAAACTTTGAAGCAATTATTTGTATTTCTAACTTTGAGGTTAGGTTATATGCAAGTGTACACCTGAGCCTTGCTGGTTCTTCTTTTAACCTTTATTGTAACTGCTGTTATAAAATATACGAAATAATTTGATTTGAACATTTAACATTATTTACCATCTTAGCTTTTGGTTTATGATTAATCCTACACCTTTATTATAAAGAAAACATAACATGATTATGTGAATAGAAGCTTCCAATTTCGTTGGCGTGTGGAACACGCAGGGGTGTCCCCTAGTCATTCATATTGAACAATTTAACCATCGGAAGCTTGAGAGACACCACAAAAATCACTAAGTAGAAAAACACCTATTGTAAACTGGTGTAGAAATACACACACAAAGTATGATAAGCTTCAATAAGTTATACCATAAAATTAACAAATAGGTTTAGACATTTATAATTTTAGCATTGAGGTAATTATTATAATAAACCTTAATTAAAAATAAATTATTAGATATACGTTGTGGATTAAGGCGTGCGGAGCACGCAGGGGCTTCAGACAGTGTTCAGATTTATAAACCAAATTTAATAAACAACAAGAAAGTTTGAATATTGGCTCAGAACTTCCACAGTTCCATATTATGTTTGTCTGCGTCATTGGCGTTACATGTGATCATTGGCTAATAGTGAGATTAAATGTAATTTAAATAGACTGGTTTCCATGGTGATGTATTCGATAGTCTACACGACAGCTTCAGCTCCACCCTCCCCTCATTCCCTTCGCAATGTCATACTTAGTCTGTAATTGTGTGTTGACGGAATTAAACAGTTTGACGTTGTAACCAATTCTTAAGAAATGCACTTGCCAGTACAAGAAGGAGAGCATTGAGTTGTTGATTCAATCGAATTTTTTTATAGTCGAACTTACGACGCGATTATTTTTGAATGAAAAAATGTTTTAATATACTGAGACAGGTTAAGGTTAAAAATCAGCTTATAAGTATATCAGCTAACGTATGTATTACACAAATAAATATTATCATACATTTTTATAAATTTTTTTCTTATACAAGTTATTTCACGAAAAATATTTAACAGTGTAATGAGAGGGGGGTATCTTATATACAAGATTTCAATGATTTAAAAAAATATATATATAATCTGGGAATACTTCGTATAAAAGAATAGTAGGGTCTCTGCGCCTGGACGCTTCGCGTCCCAACTAAACCTCAGATGGCTGCATCGCTTCGCTCACAGTTGGAAAATTTGCTAAAGAATCTTGTTAATATACTGGCTCGATTGTACATAGGTTTGTAAAATTATGAAACTAGGCTTAAATATATTAACAGTAATTACAAGATTAATTATAACCTCAAATACATGCTTTAGAAACGTGAGAGGCTTTCATTACGATTTTAGTCCTAGTTCTAGTATCTTATGTGAACTAAAGTTTTGAAACCAGGCCTAAATATAATAAAAAATATTGCAGGATTAACATAACCTCAATACTATGTTTCAGAAATGAGCCAGCCTATATTACAAAATTGACTAGTAGAATTTATCCATCTTTGCCGAGTTTACCTTTTTTTTTTGACAAAATAAATTGTTAAATCAGGCCCAATTCCAACGTGCTGAAGTATAAATTAGCTTGTTCTTTAAACAGTAATTAAAAACTATCCAATGAACAGCTGATTTCGGATAGTACTCAATCTCAGTTCTATTTCACTCTATTTCCAACGCGCTAAAACAGTATAAATTGGCTTGTTCATAAACAGCTGTTTTGATCGCTTTATTTACTATTTCGTTGTTATTTTGTAACAAACATGGCAACCCATAAGACCCTATGTTAAAATGTTTCATCTTTTAAATTAGATTTTCTAAAAAAATTGCGTTTTTACACGAAATACAACTATATGGGTGTACTTAAAAATTAAAACTACACCTAAATAAAAAATTTCTTTGAATTCGTTAGAGCCGTTTTCGAGAACCGCGACAGATACAAACATACAAAGATAGATACAAGAATTGCTCATTTAAAATAATAGGATGGTAAATATAATCTAACATAATTCGCATGCCCTCTTCCATCGTCTACACTCGTATTTTACATTTTATTTTTAATAAATGTATCATAACCTCAACCCCAAAGTGTAAAATAATATTATAAGTGTAAATGAAGTTATTTCGATTAGGACAAAACAGTAATAATTTAGGGTTATACAGAACCAGCAAAACCTAGGCCTACCTACTGAAAGAAAAACCTAACCTACAAATTTGAAATAAAGATTGTTTCAAAGTTTGAAATCATCTGTTAATTTAAACACCATTGATAAATAATCTATCTTTATAAAATAGGCTTTGTCTTCACTGACTGACGTAGAATCTATGTCTCCAAAACCTACTTAAAATACAAACATGAATTTTAAAAGGTATACTCTTATGGGACTATAGACGCGCAGTAAAAAGGATTGAGCAAAATTTGTTTTTTAAAGCATAAAAATAGTACTATTTCGGATGAAACAGCTGTTCGGATCAAAAACTTAGCAATACATGCTTGTTTACATTCATTACCGTTGCAAGACAATTTAGAATGAGTTTATTTTTCTTCACAACCAACAGCTTTTTTAGGTTAGAATAACAGACTAAAGCAAACGCAAACAAAAATCAACCGAAAATGCTTACTGTATTATAATTGAATTCAGACTTCTGTTAATAAATAAAACAGCTGATTTGGATAAAAAATACATAATCTTATATTAGGCCTAATACAATGAACCTAAAACCTGTTTGCAACCTATTTAGCAAATTAATAATCAGGTAATTATTCTTCAAAACTAACACGTTTCAGATTTGGTAATGCCAAACAAAAGGCTTACTGTATTATAAGTCAAACATCTGGTGTTACATATTATATTGTTTCCTTTAGTTGGTAGTACCAAAATTTGTTTGAAATGTTGACTGTTAAATTAAATATTAATTTAATGAAGTAATTCTAATTATTGGGGATGGTCGCGTTTGTTTTGATCTCTGTGTTAGATTAGCTATGTACAGACTACCGCTCTGACAACATTTCAGTGAAAATATCAGAGTATACAATAATCTGTTTGCGTTGGCGACACGATGACGAGCAGGAGCGGATCCTATATAAAAGTTTAGATGTGATAGAGTAAACAGCTGATTATTGGATGAACACTAAACATATACAGTCAGCTGAGCTGTGTAATTTAAATTATCAAATAGTATTTTTGTACACTATGTACTTTCTGTAGAGTTGTTTGTAAATTTCAGTATTTTTCCCACTGACTTCAGGACAAACTATTTAAATCAAATATAATGCACAGGCACAAGTGTTTAAGTAATTTTACTTACAAGTAGAAATTAAATAATTTGGATTAATGTCGGAAAGTGAACGACATAAATATATTAAACTTGAAATATAACTTTCAAACGATTCTGATGTACATAATATAGTATCCTAATAAGAATACACCATACAAACCCACAACGAGTACAATGCTTTAAAAACAAACATGCCAGGTAATGTCATGAACACTCAACAAATACATTACGACGCGTATTTTCATTTCATTTTCTGAATTTCTGTGAATACATTTTCTGGATAAAAAAATGTCCGTATTTCTTTTGAAGACCTTTCTTGTAAGGCATCCCATAACCTCAAAACTGATTTACAAGGGACGAAATAAAATAAATTTTAAAATATACTTACTTTTTCAGTCCGCTGAGAACAAACACCTCAATTTTCAATTTTAAATACGTCTAAATTGCAATTTTGGTAAAATTTACCATTAAAAGTGTCTCGATTTTCATTTTGCTTCAACTGAAATTTTAAAGGTTTAAACGAGAAGAAAACTGTTTGCGACTCTTCTATACAACGAAGTCTTACAATTTTCCAACTACGAAACAATTGACAATTAGACGCATTTCTTTAAAGTCTAAAAGTATAACACAAAATAAGATGTTTCATTCCTAAACGACAGTGTCCAAAACTGTTTTGTGTGATGATGGACAAAATATTGTTTGAAATTATTAAGAATGTATGTTTTGAAGTTTACTACAGGTGCATTCTTTCTAAGTTTCTTCTTTATAATTTCTTTTTATAATTATTATACCACTATAATCCATTGGGCTTAGGAAAACTGTATTAGTTTTCAAATTGCAATAAAAAAAGTTTAAATCTTCCAATTATTATTCAATGACAACACAGTCCAATATGTATCAACATATTATCGTGGATATAATAATTGAGTAAGGTTAGTTTACTAGAATCGTTTGACCTTGGACGTTGATCATCTGACGTGTCAACGAAACAAATCGTTACATTAGCAAAAGAAATAGCAAATTAATACTACTAATACCTTATATAAATAATAGCCTGAGACTTAAATAACTAATGATTTAGAAATAATGTTATTTATTGTAGTATTTTATTTCTTGAACCTATGACTCTAACAATATATGGTTGGGTGTCTTTGAGCACATGCACATGATTCGTTGATAAGAAATTAGTACATTAAAATCAATATCAGTACAACTAATTGCAAATAAGAAAATAAAAAATTAAGTAATTGAAACATGTAGATGTTGTTGATTAAACCGAAATTTAAGATAAAATAAATTATTTGGTAGTTAACTTTATGAAAGAAATTCATATTTTGTGTGCTAACTATACAAAATTATAAGTACGTGATGGTTGAAATTATTCATCCCCATTTGATACAAAACATCATCACATAAGTTCGTATACTTTACCGAAATTCGTAATCCAAACTGTAGACACAAGGATCACAAAACTAAATTCACTCACAATATAAATCACGTTTTAAAACACACACTAAACAGAAATCAATCTACACAATATTTTCCCATATTGTGTAAATTTTATTATTTTCCCGACAACCCCCGCACTCTTTGCTTCCCCGACGAAACACTCCGACCCGGTCGCGAATCCAACGTACCGGATCTTTTCTCGAAGCACAACTCGCATAAAAATATGTTCCAATTCGAAACAAAATGACGTTCTACCGAACACAAGACTGGATCACGGCTGTGTACCACGTCACAGAGGCGACTGAGGGGTGGAACTCTGGACCGGGAGTCTGCGAATCTACCCCTTTCCGAGTGTTGCCGAACGATAACGAATTAAAACGAATACCTGATTATCTATGACCTACAATTTCATAACATTAGGATGACATTAGAGGGATCGTTTTTATTAAGTTGGTACTACTGGATCGATGTTTAGTGTTTGCCTTCAAGTGTTGTTGTATTTTCTTAATATATTTCATATAAAAGTGCATCGTTACGGAATAACGGTTGTTATCGATGGTTATAAAAGTGGTGTGGGACGATATTTAAACTTTTAAAGTATATTATTTCAGACTGGGCACTTTCACTTTAGAAAATATCTTCATCTATACTAATCTATCTATATATAAAATCCAAATACAACTGACTCACTCATCACAAAATCTCAAAAACCACCGAACGGATTGGAATGAAAGTTGGTATGCAGCTTCCTCTAGGGCCCTAGGTGATCGCTAAGAAAGGTTTTCAAAAAATTAAAAATTTTAGGGGAGTTTGGGGTTGTCAAAGTTATTAAATCCCCAAAAGAAATACATAGTATAAAATATTTATTGATATATATTATATTTCTTATAATAAACATAGGAAAAGTAAACTGGATTTGCATTTTAAATTAAAAAGGGCAACAGCCATTTACAATAAATAAAAAAATGTTGTACTTCCCATGATTGACACCTTTATTTTCATACGTGGTAATCTGTTAGCGTTTGCATCACCACGGTGGTTGGCGAGCGAAGCGAGCATGACTCGGAGTCCTCTAGTTTAATATAATTTCTGTATTATAATTTACTCGACTTATTTACTGGGCGAAAACAAATAGCTTTTAGGGCTTCAGAAAGTAGTTGAAACAACCCGAAATTTATTCGTTAAAGATAAATCAAATAAAAATCGAAGGATGTTTTGTTTTGTTTAGACTATGTTATGCAACGTTAAATACAATGATACGTTAAATTAACCTTACTCAATACATTCTAAATATTACTATAAAATAAAAAAAATACATTTAAACTTAATTTCGGGAATTTGCTCAACTCATGTCAGTGGTTCAGCTGCATGACCGAATTATTTTTACATCTTGTTGTAAATGTAAAACCTGTTCGAGTTGAAATGTATTTAACACGATTCATTTGCACTCAAATTACACTTAAATGTAATATTATATAGACGGAGAGTATAAACAATAAACATGGGTCACAGATATAATAAATTAAAAATAGTATAACTAAACACTTACTTGTAGAGACGAACATCAGTTCAGGTTATGCAAACAAGTTGACTTACCTGAAAAAGAAAACTAAATGTAAACAAACTATTTAAACATAGTAATGATCTTATCTATACTAATAAAGAGGTAAAATTTGTTTGCTTGTTTGTATGTAGGGGGTAATCCGTGGAACTACTGAATCGGTTGAAAAAATAGTTCTACTAATAAAAAGCTACGCTATCCCTGAGTGGCTATAATTCATTATAAATGTCATTATTTTTGTAAATTTAGTCGGAAATCTTAGATTAGGCTTAGACTTATGAACTAACACATGTATTTACATTTATTACCATAGCAAGTAATTGAATAAAATAACAGATTAAACAGCTGTTTGCTCTAATATTTCCAGCGATTATTTGTAACCCTAACTTTTAGGTTAGGTTTTTATTAAAGTGTACCTGAGCCTTGCTGATTCTTCTAACCTTTATCATTACTAATGTTATAAAATATACGAAATAATTTGATTTGAACATTTACCATCTTAGCTTTGGTATGTTACACACCTACACCTTTATTATAAAGAAAATATAGTATGATTATGTGTATAGAAGGTCCCAACGGGATTGGCGTGCGGAGCACGCAGGGTTTCCCCTTGTATTTTATAAAGAGGAAACTTGTTTGTTGTTTATGATAAAACTAAAAATCTATTTATCGGATGTTTATAAAACTGTTTTGACTAAACCTCTAAAGAATATCCAGCAAGGAAACAATTTAAGGGTCTTCTATACCTTGCGTAAAACAGCAAAAATATGCACTTCGTACTAACGTGTTTCGGACGACGTTTTTCAACCTAAAAAGTTGTGGAACATCTTAAATTGTTCTTAAAGGCTATGTGCTTTTGTCTTATATTTCATAATTAAAAGAAATCGACGGAAACTCATTTTAATCAACGTTCAAACATTGACTATATAAGTACTAGCATTGTATTTGGATAACCTAATAGAACTCCGATCCAATGCAATATTTTGTTCCACTGGAAATTCGACTTTTTTGGCGCTATCTATTGGGGAAACGATGGAAGCTGTTTGAAACACCAATGCTACCAATGATTTCTCCCTAGCGCTACCTCGCGGCGCGATCATGTACTATTTTCGCGACAACCTTTTTTCCGGCACACAGCCCTCGTATGGATGCAAGATCTATTTATTATTCATGATCTATGGTACTAGTAATAGTTATATAGTCAATGGTTCAACTGAGTAAAAATCGATTATTTTGAATGCATTTTTTGGGAGTTTCAAGCAATAATTTCCATATTTTAAGACAACACGTAAAAAATATAAAGCCTTATTTATAACTTAATGTAGTTTCCCAGATTATCTATACTTATAAAAGCCAAATACCATTGACTCATTGACTCACTGACTCATCACAGTTTCTCCAAAACCACGAGGCCTACAAACATGAAATTTGGCACTAATACTCTTTATAGGCTCTAGAAGCGGACTAAGAAAGGGTTTCCGAAAATTCGAAATTTTAGGGGGGGTTTTGGGGGGTCAAAGTTACTAAATCACGATTTATCAAAACCTACCGAACGGATTGGAATTATATTTGGTATGTAGCTTCCTCTAGGGCCATAGATGCTCGCTATGAAAGGGTTTAAAAAAATTCAAAGTTTTAGGGGGATTTGGGGGGATAAAATTTACAAAATCACGATTTCTCTAAAACCATGGAACGGGTTGGAATGAAATTTGGTATGTAGCTTCCCCTAGGGCCATAGGTGCTCGCTAACAAAGTTTTTCAAAAAAATCAAAATTTTAGGAGATATATATTAATTTATATACTGTAATATATTTTTTGTTAATATACATTTAACTTTGATTTGTCTATCCGTGCAAAGCCGGGTCGGGCCAGCTAGTTAATTTATAAATAGAATCCGAAACACGTTATTACGAATGCATGTTTCAACGATTTTGCGGCTTGAGTCAGGCCTTTTTGTATTAAAATCATACTGTACACTCAGGAGTTTTCTTCAAGGTAAAGAAGAGCCTTAAAAAGGAAGCAACAAAGGAACGATTTTCAGTTGAATTCAATGCCAGTTGAATAAGTAATAATAATTTTACAAAACTGCAGAAACATTGCGCAATTAAATGTTTTAAATAATCTAATATTAATAGCGAAGACTTATGCGTGCTTCGCACGCCAACTCCTTTGCTTAGTAATAGGCCTAAGCAATAAATTTTAGTGAACCTATACGTTATTATAAGGGAAATTTTTAGTTTATTTAGAAAATATTTTTGTATCAAGATTAAGTTACCATTTCATTTAAAAATTGTAGCTTAAGCCAATCCTAAAAGCATAATTAAGCTTTTATTTTGTAAAATACAAAACGTAAAACGATATTTATTTCAGACAATGTTCAAAATCCAAGATAGTAATGTGTTTGTGATTTTAAAGTGCTATGGTAGTTACAATAAAACAGCATTTACACTATAGAACTTAAAGAAAGAAATGGTTTTGCTTTGTTTATTTCTGGAGTCCAAATGGAACAATTTCAATAAATTTGGCATTGATGGAATTCGTTTTAACAATGTAAAATAAAATACAAATTATTTGTTTGAATAACAGCTGCTACATAATTAACTTAAGAAATTAAAGATGGTTTTACATTAGTAAAAATATAAATTTCAATATACAAGGTCTGTTAGGATTAGTCGAAGGTAGGTTTAGTTATATTAATTATAGAGTTAGTGTATTTTGATGTGAATGTATTGAGTTGTGCAAGATAGACGCTCAAGCAAAATATGAAGCAGGAAATGCAAACTCGGTTGCGTAAGAGGTCGTGCAACGCGGAACAAGACAACTGCTACAGAAGCAGCGATTGTTTTGTTGGAGATGTCAACAGGAAGCTGGACGGGTTGTATAGGATAATACGAATCTTGGTCAAAGTAGGGTGATCGGCCAGTGAGTGAGTAGAGAGACGAGGGAGGCCGGAGGGGCAGTCTGCTACTGGGTGACCAGTGAGTTGAGAGGCTGCAAAAGTCGGTCAGTTTTGCTAGGGAAGTGCGGCCAAGAGATTGGACACCGTGGGGCTACACGGATTAAAGTTTGGACCGTTAGGACGTCAGAAAGAGACGTCACGAGTCAAGTGAAGGGCGGACCAGGACGCATCGAGAACGTCACACTGAGTGAGCGAAACTGAGTATTTTGGTCTGTTGTTAATGTCATATTGATTTTGGGGTTGATAACATAAACTTAATTTGCTTTAGACGCCGATACCATAAATCCAGTCTGTCTTGTGAACTCGATACCTAGTACAGTAATGCATTGTGTGTTATTATTATTAACTAGTATTTCTCGCGTGGTATATTTGTCCTTTATAAATTTAACCGGTTCGAACCCGGCTAAGAAGGGTTAAAAATCCCATCCCTAACAGATCCCAAAAAGTATCAGAAAAGCTTTTTAGCATGCAAATGCGTATTCTGAAACAGACAGGCTTTAACTGAGGTACCTTTTTATATAATTTAATAATACATTAAACTTGTATTTAAGTCAAATATTTTACCGTAAACCACGTAAAAAACGTAGAACTTTTCCGAAACGATGTGGAACTTGGTAAGTAACAAATAATTCGATCACTCAGCTGAACCGCTGACGTCAGTCGAGCGAATTTCCAAAATTAGGTTTTAGGGTTTCAACCATTTGGGAAATTCATCTATTCACGATAGCGCTGAATAGCTACATGCGTGTTTGAAATAAATTAGTGGAAATAGTTTCACATCAACCTCCAGTCCCCGACCATGCGACCTCAAATTATGGACTGCGCTTTGCGAGTTTGCACCTAGATCTTGCGTCCTCGGAATAAGCAATACTTCACTTCGCTCGCAGCGGAAAAACTAACTTTTTATGGTACTTTAGGCTTTTTTTGATTTTAGGTGAACCAGACGAGCTATAAGGTTGTGTAAAAAAACAAAATATGCTGAATAATATCTTGTATACATAAAATATTTTTAGGAAAATCGCCAAAAAAAGTGTCATTCTAGTACGAAAATAAAAAATAAATTACTTCCGGTCCAAAAACTTGCTTCCTTTTGTTGAATATTTTTGGCTAACGAACTCGTCCGAGAGATTTAAAAAACCAACATGTTTGACAAATTTGGACAAAATCTCACTTAAAATGCGGCCGTTATAGTGCGAACACATATATAAATACACGTATACAATTTTTAATGACAACCCAAAGCGTGTTCTGGGGGACATGATAGGTGCTCATTGACTACTCCCGACCTCCTTAGGTTTCACCATAAGAGTCATTACAATAATTCATCTTTCCAATAGACATTCGTTAATCACAGAAATGTTTCAAAAACTCTCGTTATGGATATTGCGCTGCAGTTAGCCTCTTTCAAATCCGTAAAGAGATAATTTAGTGAGCCCTAGAGTTACTGTAAGTTTCTATTATTCTGTGTGTCTTCCTTTTAAATAAAATTAAGCCGATTTGATACTTTTTAAAGGCATGAGACCAAAATATAATAAAATGCATTCATTTTGGAAATTTTTAACAAATATACGTCATCTAAAGAACACCGTGTACAAATAATTAAACAAAACCACGCGTATTTATCGCGTCTGCACTTTAAATTGTTTAAGTTGTACGTAGAACAGAAAACTGCCAAATATATAGGCAACGAGCAACATTTCGTTCACTAGTTTTAGAGCGTCTATTTAAAAGCAAACATTTTAAAATCAATGTTTACACAAATACAAACCCCAACATTCGCAATGTAACAAAATAGGGTGTGACCGAAAAATTTGATATTTAAAAAAATGTGAATCGGTCTCTGTTTTTAAAGTGATTACTAATTATATCCTTATTAGATTAAAAACACAAAATTTAGAAATAATATATATTTTAGGACAACATTATTTAAGAAAATATATTGTTAATAATAACACGAAACACAAAATTCGAACTACAATTTGTAAAACATTTCATTTGAAGTACCACAAGCTTCTGTTGTAGAAAATGTTGTTCGTAGTAAGGGTGGGGTTATAACCTGCTTGAGATATGCCTGTAACTAAACCAATGTAAACTGTACAGATATCAAATTAAAAGTAAAGAATAGTTTCGAGCAAACACAATGATACATTGTTTTGGGGTGCTGTTTCGATAGCTTTGTTTTTCATACTAACTATAAACTATGAAGTGTTATTAAGAACTTACTGAAATAATTTGTTTGAAAGTTTTGTGTTGTGTGTTTCTTTTTAAAATGTTTATTGTGACTCGGTGGAAAACTTTGTGTACGTAAGTAAGTAAGTTCTGACTCAGTACCCGCGTGGGCAACTACAAATTAAATGGAGTGCGTTGTTTGTTGTGTTTTTGTGTATGTTTTGTAATGTCAATGTGTTGCAACAATTTTTGTAATGTTTGACGACCTCATGCGAGCGATTTTTCACACCAGAAGATGGACGATTGATACGTCCGAAACCGCGGTAGTGTTTAAAATACTAGTGGATCACTTGACGGAAAAAACAGGTAATATTACATTAACCTTGTATTAATATAGTGATTCGGGGACTTAATCCAAAATGAAATTCAAGTATGTTCGTACTTAAAACTGGAGACATGAAGTACCGAAAACAGTACTTGTATTGGAAGTTTAGCCCTATACCAAGGAGACACTATGCTTTAAATTAATCAAAGTGAGCGGAGCGAATACATGAGAAGTAACTGAGTGATATATACAGCTGCAGAGCAACTTAATACTTTAGAATAATAACATGATTGTGTATTTTGAGAAGAATAAATAAACGTGATTTCGAAATGTTTACAGACCCTCCTAAAATAATACTCCGGAAAAGTTTTAGCTTAGGGGTGGTGAGAAATGACAGACTTGAGAACTGCCAATATGGGATGGTAGGGGGAACTGTTAAAAGTGAATTATTAAACAATTTGTCGGTATTAATAAGTGAACTAATA
>JAGFPH010002562.1:13051-34490 GCA_018207615.1 Philaenus spumarius | reverse complement strand
CTATTGCTATTGCTTGATTTACCTAACCTAAAATTATATTCAGTTTTTGATCCAAATCAGTTGTTGATCAAAATCAGCTGTTGATCAAAATCAGCTGTTTTAAGCTTTTCATACGAACAGCTGTTTTTTGTGCCCCTGATAAAATCAAAAGAAATCTTTCTTCTTCTTCCTTAAGATTGACCTTCCATAAGATTAAAATTGAAACTTTGAAGGCCACTGGGGCGTAACCCTGAGGACCGATGTAGATTATAATGGGATTCTGCTCATCTACAGGACACTACCTTTCTAACGGTATTCGCGAATTTCTCCTACGATGCACACAAGCTGAGAAAAAAGGACGACAAGTTTTGTGCTTGCCTATTAATATATAGATTTATGAAAGATAACCATTCGTTTAACTTCGGAAACATACGTACATCTTCGTATAACATATAAATTATATTCGAGTATTAATTTCTTTTTTATAATATTAATAACTTCTAAATCATTTGATAATCAATATGAAATAAAAACCAATTAAAATATAACATTTGTACCTTTATCTTGATATACAATTAAGGCCTACAAAAAACAACATTTTACAAATAGACCTACAGTTTTAAATTGCAATATTTTTCATGTAGTTGGCAACAGTATTATTTATGCAAAGTAATGGTTTTTTCTCCTTTCTTTCCTATCTGTATTGATATCTCAAAAAATTAGATTATGTGTGTAAAATATTAGTTAAATTATTCACTGATTGTCGAATCCATTTTCTTCTTCTTTAACTTTGCTACAAGAAAAATAATTGGATGGAAATAGCATTTTAAAAAGTACATTTTATACGTGTTTCGCAAACATCTGCCTAGCCCTCCACTCAGAGGGAGCTGTATCCACCGAGTATCGACGGGCAACAACTATCTATTTATTTTAAGTTAGGCCTAGACTGAACCAAAATAAATAAATAATGTTTATTGTTGATTCAGTAATCAGCAGTAGTACCTAATATTTTCATTAACAGTTTATTTCAAATTTTAATTTAATTATTAGTATTTCTAATTTTTAGGCTAGGTTTTTATTAAAGTGTAGACCTGAGCCTTGCTGACTATAGAACGGGTTCCAACGGCGCACACCGGGTTCCAACAGGGAGTTGGGGAGGGGGCGTGGGTTGGCGTGCGGAGCACGCAGTTGTTTCCCCTAGTTATATAGAAGCGGCTTTGTCCTGATTGTACGACTGACTGACACAGAATGAACTTTGAGCAAAAACTACTTAAGATACAAACACGAAAATTGAAAGGAATATTCTTATACGGTAATAGATGCACACTGAGATATGATTTAGAAAAATTTAGATTTTAAAGCGTAAAAGTGGTGAAAATACGGGGGTATATTATTCACAAACAACAGGTTTTTTAGATTTGGTTAGCAAAATGAAAACAAACAGAAACAAAATGTCAACGAAAAGTATAATAATTCAAACACCTGTTGTTACATATTATAATTTAAATAACTGATTTGGATCAAAAACTTAAAACAATTCCAGGCTTTTCCTATATTGAACCTAAACCCCCATGGACAAGCAGTAACAAACAGATTATTGTATATATTCTGTTAATTTCATGGGAAATTGCGATCCAGTAGGACAGAGGAACATGGATCAGGGTAGGGGTGACCTATATATAATGCAAGACAGGGATCATAATAGACAAGTAAAGTCCCCACTAATTGAAATTATGGCGTGCATAATATTTTCACCGTTATTTAAATAATCAATAGTAAAAATAAAAATAAAATATATAATGCCAACTAAAGGAAAGGATATAATATGTAACATCAGGTATTTAAATTATATACTGTACTAGCTGGCCCGACCCGGCTTTGCACGGATAGACAAATCAAAGTTAAATGTATATTAACAAAAAATATATTATATCAATAAATATATTACACTATGTATTTCTTATGGGGTTTTTAGTAACTTTGACCCCCCCCCCCAAACATCCCCTAAAATTTAGATTTTTTTAAAACCCTTTATTAACGAGCACCTATTGCCCTAGAGAAAGCTACATAATAAATTTCATTCCAATCTGTTCGGTGTTTCTTTTTAGTAAGTTTGACCCCCAAATCCCCCTAAAATTTCGAATTTTTTAAAACCCTTTCTCAGCGAGTACCTAGGGCCCTAGAGGAAGCTACATACCAAATTTCATTCCATTCTGTTCGATGATTTTTTGTAGTAACTTTGACCTCCACTAAAATTTCGAATTTTTTTAAAAACTTTCTTAGCGAGCATCTAGGGGAAGCTACATACCAAATTTCATTCCAATCCGTTCGATGGTTTTAGAGAAATCGTGATTTTGTAACTTTGACACCCCCAACCCCCCTAAAATTTTGACTTTTTTAAAACCCTTTCTTAGCGAGCATCTATGGCCCTAGAGGAAGCTACATACCAAATTTCATTCCAATCCGTTCGGTACGTTTCGAGAAATCGTGATTTAGTAACTTTGACCCCCCAAAAACGATTCTTAGTGCGCTTCTAGAGCCTATAAAGAGTATTAGTGCCAAATTTCATGTTTGTAGGCCTCGTGGTTTTGGAGAAACTGTGATGAGTCAATGAGTCAATGGTATTTGGCTTTTATAAGTATAGATTAAGCCTTCTTCGTTGATTTTCGTTTGTGTTTGCTTTTACCAAACCTACAAAATGGTTGTGAAAAAATATTAAAGTTATTATCATATTCTCAATATGCCAACTTGCTTGGTGTGGTAATAAATACAAATTGCAAGTATTGGTAATTGCAAGTGCATGGTAAGGTAACGTATTAAATGTGAGTATCTTTGTTCAAGTTACATTCTATCCAAGAATATTTTCTCACAGGTCAGACTCAATATTTATTTGTAATCAGTCTTAAATAGAAATAAAATAATAATAAAAATAAACTGTAATCTTAACCCTAAATCATCATTCGTTTTTAATATTAGTTTGTGATATTCAAACACTACATAATATTTGTAATGTTCAATTACAATTCTCCCAAACTCTTAACATACCATTTCATCTCAGTTGTACGATGCACAGCGACCGAATACTTGCAACGAATCTTGCACTAAACGGTTTAAATGATAAAGTTTGGATGGGTTCATCAAAAATAAAACAAGGTTTTACAAATTTGATATCTCCTACGGCAGACCCGAACTTTGTCTTCAAAAATCCATTTCCTTTACGTCTTTCTCTTTAGATCAGTAATGTTTTATGAGGATCTTCCTAACAGCTGTATAAAGTTTGTGAACTTGTCCGATATTAAAACTTGATTAAAAATAAACTTTGTCAATTTATATTTCACTTGGGGTTTCTTGTACTTTTTGAAAATGCTTTTATTTAATTTGTTTCGCATTTGATGGAATGTTAAATGGAGGTGGGATACCTGGATTATCTTTTAATTCCGATTTGCCATCAACTCCTATAAAAGTGAGTTTACGTACGTGAGTAACATATAATATAACAGCTGATTTCACCCATCATCTATAATACTTAAACAAACCCAGTGTCGATTATAGTTTGTAAAGTAGATTTTTTTTTTTAAATATGAGCTATAGAACTAATGTATGCTATAATATCTTATCTTCTAAAGCGAGAGATAATTGTCTGTCTGCTAAATGGATCTGGAATCTCCGTCTAAGGATTTTGGATTTTTTGATTTTATATGGGGCTTTTGGCCACGAGAAATCGATTGGAAATGGTCACCAGTCTGGGAAAATTCGTTTTCTACGTCTTTTTATTAAATTAAAAAGTGAAATTTGTCCATTTTAAACAATACAAAGCACAGCTGATGCAAATGTTTTCAATGTCATTACAATAATCATCTGTTTTCTTTTAAACAAAGCACAGCTGATGTTAATGTTTTCAATGTCATTACAATAATCATCTGTTTTCTATTAAACTGTATTTTATTAGAGGTAAGCCTAATGTTGTATCTATTTATAGTTACCATGGCAACAAATACTTCTGCTAAATAAACATACCCTTTATTTAGTTGTTTAATGTTATAGGCCTAACCTAAATTAACTGTTTGTATATTTTTATTTAAATGTTCAATAATTATTGAAATCATAGCCCTGCTAATAATCGAGCTTTAGCTCGGTCTCCTGGTACTACGTTATAATATAAACGTATGTTATAGGTTATAAATGTATGCTTTGAGGTTACAAAATTTATATAAACACAACCATTTATCATCAATATATCTGTTTATACAAATATAAAGAAGAGATAACTATTCGCTTAACTTCGGAAACATTCGTACATCTTCGTATCTATAATAATATTATAAAGAGGTAAAGTTTGTTTTTTTGTTTGTTTGTTTGTTTGTTTGTAGGGGGTAATCTCTGGCATACCAAACCGATTGAAAAAATAGTTTCACTAATCAAAAACTACACTATCCCTGAGTGACATAGGCTATTAATTCATTTCGACAAAAACCTTTTTTTATTTAAATATTTGTAAATTTAGTCGTACAAAATTCTTAGGTTAGGCCTAGAATGATAAATCAACACATGTATTTACATGTATCACCATAGCAACCAATTGAATAACATAATAGATAATATAGCTGTTTGCTCCAATATTTCCATTAACAGCTGATTTCAAAATTTTAAGTAATTATTTTTGTATTTCTAGCTTCTAGGTTAGGGTTTTAAAGTGTAGACCTGAGCCTTTTAACCATTATTTTAACTGTTGTTATAAAATATAAGAAATAATTTTATTTGAACATTTAACATTATTTACCATCTTAGTTTTGAGGTTATTATTAATCCTACACCTTTATTATAAATAAAACATAACATAGGTTTTTAGAAGGTTCCATTGGGAGTTGGCGTGCGGAGCAGGCAGGGGTCACCCCTAGTAACATATAAACATATTCCATTATTAATTTATTCACTATAATTTTAATAACTTCTAAATATTTGACCTATTAATATGAAATAAAAAGCAATTAAAAGATATTAATTTTATCTTTCTTTAAATATATAATAACGTACGCAAATACAAATTTTTTACAAATTGGCCTACAGTTTAATAATCCTTATTATTGTACATATTTACCGAGTTAAAAATCCCCGTCAGCATAGCTAGGCATAGATAAGTAGGCCTTAATGTTGGTTTTAAATAGTTTGTATTTTTAATTTTATGTATTTCTGATGTCTAATTTTTTAATCACCCTGTGACTTTTAACAGGGGCTTACTAGTCTAAGTGGCTTTCTCCTGACTGAACGACTGAAAATAATTGAGATAAAAGTGAGAAAATTTAAAGTTATACTCTTATATGTTATCATAAAAGCACACTAAACAAATATTTAGCAAATTGGTATTCTAAAGCGTAAAAATAGTGAACATTCAGGGTCAACTTCCAGCCCTGTATCAGATAAACCAGCAGTACGGGTCAAAAACTTAGCAGCACAAACAAAAGTCTACGAAAAACGCTTACTGTATAGAGTTCATTCAAACAATTGTTGTTACACTTTATAATTACGTGAAACGGCCGATATGGTCCAACATAATTTTAGGTGAGGCCTAAAATGAACCAAAACACGTTTATTTGCAACCAATTTAGCAAATTTAGAATAACAGTGTTTTTAAATTAGGTAAAAGCAAGCAAAATGCTCCCTGTATTATAAGTCAAACATCTGGTGTTACATATTATATGGTTTCCTTTAGTTGAAAATACCGAAATTTGTTTGAAATGTTTATTACTTTTATTACTTAAATATTAATGGTGAAATTACAATGCAAGCCACAGATCGAATTATTGGAGATGGCCATGTCAGTTTCTATCTCTGTCTTACATTAGCTCACATGTACAGGCGACCGCTCTGTCGTCATATCCGTGAAAATATCAGAGTATAAATAATCTGTTTGCATTGTCTTCGCAATAACTCACCGATGAGATTTGCGAGCGTAGCGAGCATGGGCGGCCTAATCTAATCTAATACTCAGCCAGTATTACTTCACCAGTCTCCAAATCTTAATTAGTAGGAGAAAGTGTATACTGTTTTTAGCGAATTTCCATAGGAAAAATGAGCTATTGCAGTGGCCCTAATGGTAAGGCCCAAGGTCGGAAGTAGCAAATGAGGTCGGAAGTATCATGGTCCCCAGAACACGTTTCGGGGTGCCATTAAAAATCATATGTATATATGTGTTCGCACTCTAGCGGCCGCATTTTAAGTCCGATTTGGTTCAAATTGGGTACACATGTTGGTTGCTTACGTCGTTTGGACGTGTTCGTTAGCCGAAAAAATCCAACAATCGGAAGCAGTATCCGGTTCATAGACATGTGGCGGATTCTACCGTGGGGTTGGCGTGCGAAGCACACAATGCATTGTATAATGAAGATACTCCCAATATGTGGAATGGCGTGCGAACCATTTTGTAGCTGTTCAGTATCGTCGTGAATAAACCTATTTCCCAAATTGTTGGTTGAAATCCTAAATCATAACATAACTTAGTTTTAGAAATTTGCTCGACTTACGTCATCGGTTCAGATGCGTGGTCGAATTATTTATATTGTTGAGCTATTTTCTTATCGGTGTGCACTATCGATAATATCAACTGCTTCGATATACATTTTTATTGTTTTTCATTTTGGTTTATTTTGTTTTCGAAAATTCTTTTCGGAATATGCCTTCTGTAACGCAAGTAATTTTATTACAGTTTTGAATGGTATTTTATATGTTTTTTTTACAGTTTGTGTCTTGAAATAGGGGCAGATATTGTTTACCACCCTGTAGAGCGCTATCGGATTTCTTTGGACGGACATGTTAAGGATACAAATCTAATATTAACTTACGCTGCACAAGAAATTCACGCAACACAGACCAGAAAGACGTACAATAAGCAGAATGTGATTTGTATTCAAGTATTCTACAGTGTTTGAAGAAGCCTTGTCGGAGATGGTGAAGATATCATTCCAATTTCAGAGATAATAATACACAAGTCAGTATTGAATGCACGTAGTTAGTTAGATCTTTGACTGATGAATTTAAAGCAGGTAATCAAGTTTTGTGTATAAAGAGTTATCTATGTATTTGAAACTGTTCTCTGAACTTAGCATCATTGTAAAAACATATCAGTCCGTCGGTCTGTCTGACAGTCAGTTTTATCTAGAATTGATAGTTTAATTAAACACAGTTAAGTCGAATATTTTCCACCGTTACGTTACGTATTAAGTATTTTTTTAAACTGAGAGGATGTTACTTTTTGGGTAGTGGGAAATATACTTGGATAGGCTGAGGACTAGAAATAGTGTCGCAGTATGCTCGTCCGAAGCATTTATGCAATTTCTTTCACATTATGATTCAATGCTGTTCAATCGATAGCCGATAATATGCATTTTTTAACTAATTAAAGATATTGCTTTTTACGATAGATAGATATAACATTGAAGAGTATTTCTAAAAATGAAGACGTTTTTTCGTTTGCTTTGCCTTTTAATTGATTATTTGATGTGTCTTTTGATTAGTTTGGTATGAATGTGCCATTATTATGCTGTTTTTGTTGTGTATGCATATATTGTACGGATGTGTTGCTTATATGTATAATCTATATATATATATAAAAGCGAAATACCACTCACTCACTGATTCACTCATCACGATTTCTCAAAAACGACCGAACCGATTAGAATGAAATTTGGTATGTAGCTTCCTCTAGGGCCATAGGTGCTCACTAAGAAAGGGTTTGACAAAATTCGAAATTTTAGGGCGGATTGGGGGGATCAAAGTTATTAAAAAACGATTTATTCAAAACTACCGAACGGATTGAAATGATATTTAGTATGCAGCTTCCTCTAGGGCCATAAGTGTTCACTAAAAAGGGTTTTAAAAAAATGGAAATTTTAGGGGAGTTTGGCGTGGGGGTAAACATTACTAAATCACGATTTCTCCAAAATTACCGAACAGATTGGAATGAAATTTGGTATGTAGCTTCCTCTAGGGCCATAGGTGCTCACTAAGAAAGGGTATGAAAAATTTCGAAATTTTAGGAGGGGTTTGGTGGGATCAAAGTTACTAAAATCATAATTTCAGATCTTTTATTATTATGACAATAGTGCTTTTATTATTTAAGATCTATATGTATAAAAGCCAAATACCACTCACTGACTGAACACTTAAAAATAATACAATTACGTTATAAAGACTGAAAATACCAACCACCACGGGCAACGCCGTACGGGTCAGTTAGTATGATATAAGTATACTATAATAATTTAATGGTTTATATTTAAAATAGGCTTAGTATTCTTATTATTATAACTCGATTTATTGAATTATTAGTTTCTGTCTTTATTACTTGCATTGTTTGGTTTAGTTCATTTATTTGGTTTTTCTTTTATATATATATTAGCTGAATTGAAAAAGTTCACTTTAGACTGCTTTTTATTAATCTTATTTCACTTTTTTTCTTTTTCTTTAACATATTATGTAGAACACTTGTCTTTTTTCTCACTTTTTTAAGTGCTGACCTCGACACAACTAACCTAACTATATTTCAAGGCATGTCTTGGTATTGTAATTGTATTACTTCATGTTTAATTGCTGGCATATTTATGTTGTTTATATTATTTTTGCTGTACTGTATTGTGTTTATTGAGCGTCGAAAATAAATAAGTTAATGAATAATTGTAACTTTCTAAAACAAAGCTTGGTACTCCAAAACGTTTATAAAGTTTTGAAAGTGCTTTATTTATGACAACAATTCATTTTAGAATTTTGTGGTATGCAGTTTTCTTCAAATTCCCAAAACGAATAATGCAGTTAGAATCCAGGCAAACAAGCAGCATTGTTAGAGGTTTTATATAAATTACAGAAAAGCAGAATAACATCAAACATTTTTTTTTTAATTTTGAAAAATTGGTTTGCCTTCAAAACGCGCTTCCTTTATTATATTTGGGAACCATCAGTTCCTATCAGCACCTGTATTCTCAACCCTACACTCAAGGTTGCTTATATTGTTATTATTGCATTTATTGCCCAGCAAAGCTGAGCTTTCAAAAATTAAATAGTGAGTGGGACTAAGCCAAAATAACTTAAATAAAGTAACTACAAAAGGTGCATAAGTTAAAAGCTGTACAATTTGTATCAGTGAGAGTTTAGACGTTTGTTGTGTCCGATTCAAACGATCTAAATGAACAGTTCCTGCTCCGATTCTTTTGGACGAGTTGGTCATTCGTCTTTTCTGCCTACCGCATTACATTCATACTAAAAGAAGCTGTGAAAAGTCAGATACAGTATTCACAACCCTACACTCAAGGTTGCTTGTATTGTTATTATTGAATTTATTGCCCAGCAAAGCTGAGCTTTCAAAAATTCAAATAATTTCAAAATAAAAGTTTGATTACAGCGTAACCAACTGCAGAGGGTACATTAGTAGCTGTATGAAAATGTATCAGCTTGTATAGAAAATAGTACTTCATGGTTTGTTTTTCATCCAGACCATGGTCATGTTAAATATACGACCATTCTTATTTCGCTATCATCACTTTAGTAAAATCTTCGAGTCGATTAGTAATACGTAACTTTTGGCGAGTGAGTCAACTAAAATTTCTCAATCAGCGAATTTCCATAGTAAAGTTATTCCAATGACTCTTATGTTTGGGAGTGGTCAATGAGCACAGATAAGCTGGACACCAGAACAAGTCATATATACATGTATGTGTGAATACTCCTCTAACAGCCACATTTTACGTTCGACTTGGTTTAAATTTGGTACACACGTTTACAAACGTTGGTTTTCTAAGTAAACTAGTTCGTTAGCAAAAAAAAAAAAACAGGAAGAAGGTTTTTTTGATCAAAATTGTTCGGACAAAAGATTTTCGTACTACAATGAACATTCTTTTACATTTTATCCAATCAAATGAATTATATGAGATTCTGCACATTTTTAATTTTTACACCTATCTGAATCCCTCAAAATATAGCAAAACGTAAAATAATACGTAATTATAGAATACAGGATTTTTCCTCGGGGACAGCTTCCGATGGCCGGGTTGCAAACGCGTTAAGCAAACTCAGGTGGAAACAAATTCTACCGATATATTTCGTGCACCCATATTCAGCACGTTCGTGAGTAGACCGATTTCCCAAATAGTTAGAATTCTAAAATATACAAACTTAATTTTTTAAATTCGCTCAATGGTTTAGCTGCGTGAAGTATTTAATAATAAGACGCTACATTTTTCAAGAAATTTTTGAGCAACTGATGAAAGTTGCTGGAAAGTTGCTACCGCTAAGAAAGCTCCGTAAAATTTCCTTAAGTATGTTTATTTGGAAACAACAAACTATAACGTTTAAGGATTTAAAAAATGACCACATATATTTAAAAGTATTAAATAATTACTGCACTATCATTTGCGAGAAATCCTTTGTTAACATTTTACGAAAACTAAACATAAAAAAAAAATGTTTAAACCTCTACATTAGACACCAAATTGAAATCACTTGGTGAATTGTAAAATAACTGTTACCATTTAATTACCACGCATTTCTACTTTAAATCGCAACAGCTGATAATCTTCATCTCAAAGCCATGCATCTAGGATAGATGATAAACTCGAGGGTAGACAACTCCTGAGGGAAATGGTCAAACGGTACGGGATCAAACGCCATCTCTGGATCAATTTCGGCTGGCCCATTGTGATTTGTGTTAAATTATGTCAATTGTTATATTGTACTGAAGCTGCACTTTGCAACTTTTAGCGGATTTAGGTTTGAATTTTACATGGTTACAATAGAGATGCATCCAATCTCTTATTGACTAGCCTCATCGAGAAATCTTCACTCTTAAGCTCTAAAGGTGATCTAGTTATATTTATGTTACAGAAGAATCATTTCCAAACAATATCTTGGAAATTTCAATGAAAAGGACCACCAAGCGTTTCAACTATTTTGTAATTAGACTCATTTGTCCAGTCAACGAATGCATTGAAGAGTGCATGGAATATGCGATAATTGTTGACTTTAGGACTTTGTTAGGAGGTAAACATACTAAAAGTCCCCGCCTCTAGGAGATGAGATAAGGGCGGGAGGGGGTTGGAATGGTCCCATTTTTTATTTGTATTTATATCTCAGAAACGGAGCACTATAGAAAAAAAATGCTTCGAATAAACTTGAAAGTTAATTAAATTTATTTCACATATTTGTCGAATTCCCAACGGTTTTCGAGATATGCGTTATTGGAAATCGATAATTTTCGAAAAAATCATTTTTACCACAATCTTTTTGTTAAACATTTGCTTCTAGTGCCTCCCACGTGTGTTTCTCTGAGAAATTGTCAGAAATGAAGTTGTAGATGATTACATTTCCTTAAATTTTTTATATACTTTTGACATTTTATTTTCAACCGATCAAAATTTATCGAAATTCTAACATGTACGCTCAGTTTCGATGTTCCTCTAGAAATGAGCATGTCATGTTTTGACTACTGAGCACTCATTGACTGGACTACACGGATACATTCAAGTGAAATTACTGAGTCGAAGAAGTTGTAGAGTCTTGAGTGAAGGCCATCGATTGGTTTTGGTGATTTTGAGAGAAAGATATTTTAATGTGATCAATATTTGTTCTGTTATAGATTCATAGCTTTACATATTAGTTGATTTCGCTCTTGCTTTTTGAAAAATATTTGTTCAGTGATTAACTGTAGGTTTACAGTGTATTATTTCTTTCGTCTTTTTGTTTGTTTGTTAATATTTAATCAAATCTTTTATATTCTTAAAGCATATCTTTACAAATTTGTTTATTTCAATTCCTTTTTTTGATGAAAAAATAATCATAGCTTGACGCGATGTTTTTTTCTTTTGTTAAAAAGTTTTTTTCTGTTAGGATATATTACTATATGCTGGTGAATGCGAGTGCGAGAGGGGGGGGGGGGTCTGCTTAAACCTTTGGCGCCACGCTGGAACGAATGTACTATAGGCGTCGAAGCTATAAATTGTTTAAACCAATCATAAGTGTATTCAAATAACATTAATTTTTAAAAACCGGGCAAACAGTTTTTGACCAGTTCTCTTTCAAAATTTTACTATGAACTGTATCTAAGAAGGAACGGTTTCGTTGCCCCCCCCCCTCCATAATAAACAAATTTGTATAATTTGTATTCGATATTTCCACTGAAATATACTAAACAACAGATGACACGTTGTATCGTACCAATAAAATAGAGGACATGATTTTCAGAGTTTTAAGGCCGTTCATTTTAAAATAGCACATATTTCAGTCACGTTTCATCGACACTGAAGTAAATACACCGACGTTGGCTAACAGCAGGGGGAGCAAACACACTTTCTACTTTGTGTTGGTGAAATTGAATTTCGTCCTTCTTACTTCGCGTTGTGAAACGTGACATGCGCTGTGCGCCAAAACTATTACAGTAAACAGAATATTTAATGCATGCGTGTAACTTCGTTTGAGTAGAAACAGAGATTCGACGCCTTTTTCGTAATTTCCAATCAATACAGTTAACTGTTTGTTCTCACAACATCTACGGTATGCGGCAAACTAAACAGTACTGGAACTAAATCAGCTGTGGTGAGTTTTTAGAACAGCTGATCGTCTTGTTGATTGTTGACAATCCACATTGTTTGCTTATAACGTTGTAATGTAGGTTACTGATCAAGAGTGCATTTGTATCGAGCAATACTTTCACTCATACGGAACAGGTAGTTCCTGTGGCCATAGCTTTCTGCGAACTGTTGTAGAGTTTCATGAACGCTCTATCAAACATCCGCCAAGTAATGCAACGACAAGTGTTCCTAACACATTCCATCGTACGTGTTAACTCAGAGTAAAGGGTATGTTAACACAACGAATAAAAACAGTTATACAAATCTTCAGGAAATGCTGGAGACTCGAAAAAAAATTTAAATTGTGTTTTTTTCTTTTAATTTTGTGCTTAAGACCACACGGGAGAAGTGTAAACTTTTTAGCACAACTTACGAAACGAGGAAGCACAATGTCCATTTCAGAGCTATTAGCAATTAAACTATACATTGTGTTAACATTAACAGGTTAAGCATATAATGCGTTAATCTATGGTGACTCTGCTGGTTCCAACCTCGGCAAGGACCAAACTTTTTTCAAACAGACGGATACACATGTGTACAATATATAGTAGAACGTTTCACAATAGAGTGTTTTAGGTTAAATCCGATTCACTCGCCAGCAAACATAGCACCGAGATGCTCCTATAGAATAAGACTATTACGTAGGACAATCAGTTACACTTATATTATACCCAACTCAAATATATTTCGTGCGCCGAGGTGCGCCTACAGAAGTTTACGTGACAACAAAATAAACGGTACCAGAAACTGGCACATACTTTCTGACAAACATATTTAAATTATTAAACACATTCACTGTGACTTGTAGGGTGGGGTAGAAGAGGTGATTTTTTATTAAAGTTGGAGATTAACTAATAAATATTATTATTATTATTATCTCGAGAGAAAACTATTCTATCGATTTCGAACAAATTTGTACCAAACACGTCAATTAGGTCTTTATAGATGGACGAAAAAAGGTTTTGAAAATTTTTGAAAAAAAACCCTTTATGGCCAAAAAACCTCCAAAAATCTGTTATTATTATTATTATTATTATTATTAGCTAAACGAGTATTTTTAGAAAGATGTGGTTTTTTGCATATGGTTGGGCACATTAAAGGCTACAAATAAGCCAAATTTTATCAAAATCGTTAGAGCCGTGTTTTTATAAAAAAATAATAACTGATTTTTTGGAGGTTTTTTGGCCAAAAAGGGGGTTGTTTTTCAAAATTTTTCAAAACACTTTTTCGTGCATCCATACAGGCCTACTTGAAATGTCTGGTGCAAATTTGTTTGAAATCGATCGAATAGTTGTCGCCATTTCGCCAAAAAACCACCAAAAATAAGTTATTATTATTATTTTTAGCTAAACGAGAATTTTTAGAAAGATGCGGTTTTTTGCACATGGTAGGGTACATTAAAGGCTACAAATAAGCCAAATTTTATCAAAATCATTAGAGCGTTTTTTTTATAAAAAAAATAATAATTGACTTTTGGGGTTTTTTGCAAAAAAGGGGGTTATTTTTCAAAATTTTTCAAAACCGTTTTACGTGCATCTATATAGGCCTACTTGACAAGTCCGGTGCAAATTTGGTTGAAATCGATAGAATAGTTTTCGCCATTTCGCCAAAAAACACCCAAAAATCTATTATTATTATTATTATTATTATTAGCTAAACGAGAATTTTTAGAAAGATGCGGTTTTTTGCATATGGTAGGGCACATTAAAGGCTACATATAAGCCAAATTTTATCAAAACCGTTAGAGCCATTTTTTTTATAAAAAAAATAATAACTGATTTTTTGGAGGGTTTTTGGCCAAAAAGGGGGTTGTTTTTCAAAAATTTTCAAAACTGTTTTTCGTGCATCTATACAGGCCTACTTGACATGTCTGGTGCAAATTTGGTTAAAATCGATCGAATAATTTTCTCTCTAGCTTTGTATACATACAGACATATAGACATACATACAGACATAGACCTACATACAGACACACATACAGACAGACATACATACAGACATACATACAGACAGGCATTTTTTAAAAACCACTTTTTTGGACTCAGGGGGTCCCAAAACGGATATTTCCACAAAAATCTCAACATCGATTTTTTTTGCGATCACTATACTTTCTCTATACCATAGTATAGTGAAAAAGTAAAACCATCACCGGACATCTTTAAAAAGAAGAATGTTTAAAAGCCTTGGTGAATTCCCGTACTAATACAATCTTTAAATGTAACAGACAAAAAAGGCAGGATTTAAGGAATACTGCGCTACAATGAAAATCCTGGTTTCTCACGACATATATTGTTCTGAGATGAAAGTCCCGTACATCTGCGGTTTCATCATCAAGCACACCATTTGTTTTTTGTTTTTATATAAACGTCCTGAAGATGTAGTAGAGAAGTCGCAACACAGTGTGCGGTTCGCTGTACCAGGGAGGGGCATTCTGGGTATGTGTTCCGTTAAAGGTAACAACGGAAATGGTGTTGCTGTAAGTTATAGAGAGAACATCCTTAAACCTTCTGGGTGTGATCGGAAGAGGTTTCGTCGTGCTATCAGCCCGACTTATGGTTCCAAGTGGTTTCAGCATAATGGCGCCACCGCCACCGTCGGCAATCGCCTGATTTCCAAAGGAGCCAACTTCCCATACCGATCCCACTACTCCTATTTTTCCCCACCTGACGTTTATAAAAGCACCTACCTAAGTGACCTACAAACTTCCATTGAGAACTTTCTTGAAGAAATAACTGGACACGTTAGAAGCGTGAAACAGTTCCTTTACAACAATTCTACCACGTTTGCCTAAAACTTAATGAAAGGCATACAGAATACACGTGCGAGTTAAAAAGTAAATTTTGCAGCTACTTTTTTACTTTGTACAGATGCAAACAATTAAAACTTTTGCAAGTTCATTTTGACGAATGTAAATATGTAGATTAGTTTCCCGTTACTCCGTGACAAAGAAACTTTGAGAGGGAAAAGGGTACAACATCCCTCTAATATCAGAAGTAATACAGTTCGCATGGAAGCACGTGCCCTCACATTGTGAATACAAAGTAGAAGTCAAATTTACATGAAAAATCATTTATATCAAAATGTAATAAATATGTTCTGAGATGTAACGTATACACGAGACGCGAATACATCCACTGGTGGGAATAGTGGCAAACAATATGCATTGGAAAATAAAAGACTAATTCCCTGTTTATAAGAAGTGTCATATCACCTAATTAACGTCATTTTATAGATTGAAAGAACAACATTATTTCCAAAACTTTCAGCGCTTGTTTACGACGCGTTTCGAAACGTATGTTTTCATCATCCGATTTTGAAAACACAAACACATTTAACTAACAACGCATAACACACAACTGAGACACGTAATCCGGGTAGAAGTCTACTTCGTTTGGTCGAACGACTACTTGACAAAATCCAGTGTTCGGTTTATGAGAGTCAGAGATTCTCATCGCCGAATCCTAAATTATGTTAAAATGCAACTGTAGCTGCATTAAGCAATTGGTCGTTGTTATGTTTAAACACTTTTTATATCTCGAATCCTTTTTCTATATTTGTTATAGGATTCATATATAAACAATTCACGCAAACATGGTAGGGTTCAAAATTGGTATGAACATCAATAAATGTTGTGATTGGTGTTAATTAAATGGCGAGCGTAATTGGGTTAGTTTCAATCCATGCTTTTCTTTGGTAGGTGTTCCTTAAACCGTTTTAATAATGGCCTTCCAGTTTGGCCCATTTACAATCACAATCATCGTAATGATCTGTTTTTGGGTGGAACCAGTCAGTGTACGTTGGGGCAGGACGAGCTGACCGAGGACAAAATAAGTTGAGGGAACATTTCAAGTGGAACATATTTGGGGAAGTTGTTTTAGCATCAAGCTAAGTAGAATCAGTTTTGTTTGTTTCATAATTGAAGTAATTATTTATTTGAGTGATATCTGTGTTTGAGAATTTTGGGAAGTAAATATATTTCTTGAACTCAGTTTTGCTCGTAGAGTTAGGCATAAATACTAATTGTTATTGGATGAATAAAATTAATATCCCTGTGATTAGTTATATGTACGGAATGAAAATAAAAGATATTTTTATAATGTACTTGGTGGAATTAATTTGCATACATATTTTTGTGACCCTCTCACTCCAAAATAATGCGAGCTAAGCGAGTTGTCTTTTATATAATATGCCAGTAGATAAGGGTAAATTTAGACCAAAAGTTCCAGTAATTTACAATACGGCTGTTTTTTTTATAAGTACATTAAAGTATGTAGATTAACATAAAAAAAGTTTACCAGTCTATCAATTTCACAAAGTCGAAAAAAAATTTATTATAATTTTTTTTTCGATTATCCTTAATATTTTGACCTGGGATGAAGATAGAGAAAAATAAAAATACCACCGTATAGGGGAGGTATTTTCCAACAAAAAAGGTCATATGTATTTATTTCGTCCGAGCAATGGCTTGTCTGGAAAAAAATCGATAATGCAAGTATGTATTTTGCAGCAGGGGAAGTCACTAAAAGGGGACATCTTATTCATATATGAAGCGTTGGCTCATTCTAAATTGGCTGAATTTTAATATATCGAATTGAAACTTGACGTAGGAGTTAAAATATGTATTTTAAACATATATGCTCAGTCTCAGCTTGTTATCTTGAAAATGACCGGATCTAGGAGTCAATTTCGATTATCGATTTTAGGAGTACCAGACCCACGAACTAATTTCAATCTATTCCAGTTTCGTCAATTTTTGGAATATCAACATCAAATTTGTTTTACAAGTTGAGTACACCAGTATAAATATTCTTAGTAAGTATGAACGATTTTTTCATGTTATTTTTAAAAACAAGGCGCTTGAAAATAGTCTTCTGTTTTACCTATCTCGTTTTAACTATAACACCTTTGGATTCAATGACTCCATTTTCGATATTTTTGAACAAATCGATTTAAAAATAGGTACAGAAGTTAAAAACACAATTGTATTTTGCTATACTTATTTTAAAAACTATATTTAAAAAATTGACTAATCTGCAGCCGATTAACTCAAGCGTTTTGATGAAAAATCTAAAAAGGTCTAAAATTATACTTTTTTAAGTTACTTGTGCTTTGAACAGTAAATAATAAAAAAGGTTTATACTCCTTGATCTTGTTTGAATCTATATATTTAATGTGTAAAAATAATTTCAGGTTGATATTTTGAAAGTTTTCTAAACTGGAGCTGTTTAAATTGAATTGGTGGGTCCGGTACTCCTAAAATCGAGATACCCATTGATAAGTCAAGTGGGCTCTAGAGTCTAGATCTTGTAATTTTCAAGATAACAAGCTGAGACTCAGCATAAATGTTTAAAATATATATTTTAACTCCTACGTCAAGTTTCAATTCGATATATTAAAATTTGGCCAATTTAGAATGAGCCAACGCTTCATATATGAATGAGATTTTCTCCTTTTAGTGATTTCCCCTGCTGCAAAATACATACTTAGCCTACATTATCGAAATTTTTCCAGACAAACCATTGCTCGGACGAAATAAATACATAAGACCTTTTTTGTTGAAAAATGCCTCCCCTACACAGTGGTATTTTTATGTTTCTCTATCTTCATCCCAGCTCAAAATATTAAGGATAATCGAAAAGAAAATATGATAATCGATTTTTTTTCGACTTTGGGAAATTGAAAGACTGGTAAACTTTTTTTAATGTTAATCTACATACTTTAATATTCTTATAAAAAAAAATCAACCGTATTGCAAATTACTGGTAGTTGTAACCTTTACCGACTGGGCTATCTACGTAATACTATATACACCAGTTTTATCCTCAACCGGTCTAGGAACTTTGCGGCGGAGTATTTTCTGTACGCTGTTGTGGGTGCAAAAAACCACAGCTACGTTGAGTTTACGGAAAGCGTTGCTTAAAATGGATACATATTTAGTTTTTGCTTATCCCCTTTTTATCTGTATGTTTTTTTTACCAAATTGTTTTATCGATCATTGAAAATTTGTATCTATTGGCTACAGCTAGGTGTTTGATGGTGTTCAACTTCGTGGAAATCGTCAACTTTAAGTGGTACTGTACTGTCCGCGAGACACGAGATGGTCCCTGGAGCCTGGCCGTATACAGCCATGTTCTCACGCGGTATCGCGTGTTTAGGAAGCGCTAAGGCGAGTAACGGGGACTATTAATAGACTGACGCGATAGCGGAAAATAGAACGTCATATAGCTTATATAGTATCGATATTGATCATGTAGGCTTATGTTAAAACTGATTTTAGTAATTAAAACAACTGATTACTTTCAAATTAATTCTATTGACTAAATTCTCAACAAAATCAGCACAAACAATACAGTAAATGAAAAATGTGTACCTAGTACAGGCGCTTTAATATCATACTACATATAAATAAATTTAGTAAATTAAGTTTAAAAAAATATACAGTACAGCTACAGGAAGTTCTCAAAATCAAAAACCTATAAAGTACAATAATATTAACCAAATATAAGTTACTGTAAAATATTTTGTATGAATGTAAGTTTATACAGGAAGTTTATTTGTAACAGGAAATAAGATTGCTAGAAGAGGTACACAACACAATGCTACTGACAGCGAACGAAAGCTTGATATGACTTAAGTTATAAAAGTAGACAAACATAGACAAAGACAGAGAAAGTATCACAGACAAAGACTGCCCGTGTTACCACTGTGTTGGCACTAACAAAGAAAAAGAAAGAATGCGGACGTGGGGAAACTGTTTTACTATGCCAAACTGTTACAATGTTTTTTAAACACATATTAATAATATTGTTTCAACACTACTAATCGGAATTAGTTTAAGCTGTTCTGTAAATCTGTTCAAATCCATTTAGTATAATAAGTAAGTAAACGTACATACGAACAGTATATATATATTGTTCTTTCAAAGCAGTACTTGGACACATATTTCCAATAATTGCTACTAATAATGTTACTTTTTCATATATATTAAAAAAAAAAAAAAAAAAACACTGAAGGATTCCTATTTTGTACCATGATCCCACGTTCGATTGTAAATAGCATTTGTCGAATAACGATGCGGCGGACATTCACGGCGGCTCTGTACCACATTGCTACAAGCACCATCAAACTAAATCTAGGCAAGGACCCAGGGACCATCTCGTGCCTCGCGGACAATAAGTAAACTGTGAATTAAACTATTGTACGCTGCCATTTCTGGGTTATGGGGTGGTGTAAATCAGCGTGAATTGTGGTGTCTGTGGTGGCAGGTTTCCTGTAAATTGTATAGTTAAACTTGTCCTAATGTTTTAATACGGATGTGTCCAGAAAATGTATAAATGTATTCAATTAATATTCGATTCAAGTTCAAAGGTAATTTCTATATTATTGTTTATGCTGTTCATGTAATTCTTTAGTCGCTCTATTTGTCTTACTGTTCCATCAAAGACTATGAAGGTGTTTTCCACATAGTGAACTATTTTCCCTAGTTTATTGTTTTTGTATAGAATATGTGTGTTCTCATAATGGTTCAGATAAATATCGGCTAGCAGACCCTATAGTAGCGAATCCATAGCGTGACCTTCTGTCTGACTACAGTAATTAATAATTATATTATCAGAAATAATTCTGTTTGGCTGTTATTTCATGGACAGCTTCAACTTTAAAATTGAACACCGTGTAATAATTAAAAACGTTTGACAGCGTGTGGACATAATAATCTAGGCAATTTTTAAAGTATAATAACTAACATGGCTTGTTTGTCAGCTTCCATTCCATGATGGATAAAATATGTTATGTCTTGTTATTAAAACGACTAAGGCTCTGGAGGAAGGCTCAAACAATTTTATTTCTATCCTAGTCGGGTGAGTATCACTCGAAAATACTGATTTCACTAATTTTAAAACATTCCCACTTCTATTTTCGCACCTTCGCCGAAACGTCTCAATAAAAACACAAGAATAAAAATACCACTACTTATCTACGAAGTGTTCTTTTCTTATTTGAAAATGGCTAGTAGCGCCACAGCCGGCTTGATTGCATCCAGCGAGATAGTTGAAACGTGCATTCGTAATTTCGTTTTATTATTAAATAATTAAGAAGATACTTAAAATGTTTACAATGCCCTTAAACAGGAAATAATGTTCGGAAACCTCCTAAAAATGTAAATTGTTCATTGTTTTAATGTAATAAATGTTTATTTAGTTAAACCTTTTATTAAGGGTCTTCTATACCTTGCGTAAAACAGCGAAAATATGCACTTCGTATTACCGTGTTTCGGACGCCGTTTTTCAGCCTAAAGAGTTGTGAAACATCTTAAATTGTTCTTAAAGGCTTTTTGCTTTTGTCTTATACCTCATAATTGAAAGAAATCGTCGGCAACTACTTTTAATAAACAGTTTAAATGAGTAAAAATCGATTATTTTTAACGCATTTTTTGGGAGTTTTAAGCAATAATTTCCATATTTTAAGGTAACACGTAACAAATATAAACCCTTCTTTATAACTTAAAGTAGTTTCCCAGATTATTAATTTATAAATAGAATCCGAAGCAAGGTATTACGAATGCATGTTTCAACGATTTTGCGGCTTGAGTCAGGCCTTTTGCATTGAAATCATACTGTACACTCGGGAGTTTTCTTCAAGGTAAAGAAGATCCTTAAAAGGAGATTCCGTCTATTTCACTCAAATATCTATATATATATATATAATCCAAATACCACTCACTGACTCACTCATCACGAAATCTCAAAGACCACAGAACGGATTGAAATTAAATTTTGTATGTAGCTTCCTCTAGGGCCCTAGGTGCTCGCTAAAAACGTTTTTCAAAAAATTCGAAATTTTAGGGGGGG
>JAGFPH010002561.1:150749-190972 GCA_018207615.1 Philaenus spumarius | reverse complement strand
TGGTTTTGGTCATTTTGCGTGATGTATTATTTAGTTTGTTGCGGTAAACGTGTCTACGTTTACCACTAAATATACATCGTGACCAGAGAGCTGAATTTACTGGGGACTTTAAGTATTTCGATAGATGTTTACGCGGTACTAAGGGCCGAATAACTTTCCCGTGAGATGAGGTACATCTTCGGGGAAAAGTTAAACGGTAGAAGTTAAGGAACCATTCGATTGATGACGTAGAGTCCTTGGCGGGAGAACGTGTCGACGTTTCCCAGACAGCTGCTGTGCGTTGCTCGAAAGGTCCTTATGAGGGCCAAAGAAGTTGGGGGAAATAACTAAGTGACTTTCTCGGAAGATGAGGTCTCAACTCCCGAGGAAAGTAAACGAAGATTATTGAAGTGGCCGACCGATATCGACGTGTCCTTGGCGGTCGAACAAGCCTATGTTCGCCAGACAGATGTTATATCGGCCGGGGACATGTGGAGTGAAGCTCCGAGGAAGTTAAGGCGAGTTTTCCCGTAAAAGGCATTTACGGGAAAATCGCAGAACGCTGACTGAAACAGGCCCTTTTGAGGGCCGAGATGTTTAACGAAGTTACTGATTCTCTTTTCCGCTGGAACGAGCATATTATTGCCGGGGATATCTCACGAAGCTAATTATTGTTAAATATGAGTAGCTCCGCTACGACAAGTATTTACCCCGTTTCATGTATCCAGACAAAGCGTTTTGGGGGAGAAAATAGTATTGTCGACCCTTCCCTTATTAAGAATAATTTGATAGGCACCTTTCTGAACTTGATTACATAATCCGTATTTATTATTAGTCTTATAATTACAATGTTCCTGTTTGTAGTGTACAATGTACAATTAATTGTTTGTGGTAATAAAGATTTTTTGTGCATATATTTGAAAAAAAATAAATTTCACTTTGTTTTTAGTTGCCGTAGTTCCAATTTGAAACATTTATGGAATAATTTTAAAACCTTTTTAAACAATGGATCTTATTTGGAGCTATTAATTTACCAAAAAAAGGGTTTTATAAAGGAGGTTTTCTATAGTATAATGATTTGTTGACATTTTAAAAAGTAAAAGTAACTGATAGGTATTTTAAATCTGATTAAGTGTTTTCTATTTTGCTCAAATCAAACGATTAGTATAGTTTTTAACTATTAAGGGTCGGCTCTACCTGTCGGCCATGTTGGTTGACACTCCATAAGACCAATGTTAAATTAAAATCCAAATTTTTCCTTTATTTTTGATCGGATAATTATGAACGATATGTCATTTTAAAGCTATGGCCAATACGCATGCAAATGGCTTTTCCAAAATTAAGAAAAACATTTTGCTTAATATTTATTAACAATTTAAAATATTTATTTTTAATATTTTTTTATGTTGTCACTATTAATTATAGCGAAAAAGTACCAAGCCATTTGCATGAAGAATTTCGTCCCCAAGAGTTTGGTATTTTTTTTTAAACGCTATTTGAACAATTGCGGGTTTTAAATGGATTTAGGCTGAGCAATGTCCGTGTAACCTACTGCCGCTATAGGGTGACTTTAAATATTTGTTTACGTTGTAACTATTAATCGTAGCGAAAAATTACCAAGCCATTCGGATGAAAAATTTTGTCCCCAAGATTTTGGTATTTTTAAAAAACGCTATTTGAATAATTGCGGGTTTTAAATGGATTTAGGATGAGTAATGTCCGCGTAACCTACCTCCGCTATCGGGAGTCGCAGGTTGCTTTCTGTTTTACTAGAGCCGACCCTTAATGTTCATAAACGCAAAAAATATAAAATGCTACTACATTTAATTTGTATGAGATATGAGTAAAAAAAAAACGAATTTGAACTTGAATGAACCCGATGCTACAGCTTGAAAATACAAAGCTCTTTCGGCTTGACTAGTCTTTACAGTTGCTCACATACACGTTTTGACACCACCTCGTAATGAAAAACTCCAACTTCAATGATTCTGTTTTTGGATTAAATGGAAGTAGCATACTGGATAACAACAATGGTAATAACTTGAGAACTAAAGCGAAAGTTCTAAACATATTTCAGATCTAAAGTGCCTGGGCGACCGAGTATCACTCTTTATTTTTTTTTAGGAAAGTGTATGTAAATACAAATCGCATACTGAAAAAATATGAATATTTTTCGAACTTAAGTACATATGAATTGTTTATCTTATACTAAAATACGAAATAAAAATACTTCAACAGAATGATGTCATTCTCCAAAAAAACCTATCTTAAAAAAAACCTAAAAGTTGGAAATGAAAAACATTGTTTTAAGCTTGAAATCAGCTGATAATGGAAATAATATAGGAAGCAGCTGATTTCTGGTATTATTAAGGTCAATAAACATATATATGTAATGATTTTAAACTCCATAAGCCCAATGTTAAAAATTTTCAATTTTCAAATGAGTTGTTTAGAAAAATATGAGTTTTCCTGAGGTAGCGGTTTTCACCCCAATCGGGTTTCCCGTACCCAAAAAATATAAAACGATACCCCACACCGTATTTTCAAAATTTTGATCCAAAAACGTAATCCCGACGTGCTACGACTTTCTGTCAAAATCGGTTTTCCCGTACCCTAAAACATATAACATAGTACCCCACATTTTATTTTCAAAATTTCGATACAAAAACGTGACCCCGACGCATTACAACTTTTTAACTGTCAAAATTGGTTTTCCCTTACCCAGAAACTTATAAAACGATACCCTACACTGAATATTCAAAATTGTGTTACAAAAACGTGACCCTGACATGCTACGACTTTTTAACTGTCAAAATCGGTCTTCCCGTACCCAAAACATATAAAACGATATCCCACACTGTATTTTCAAAATTTCGATCCAAAAACGTGATCCCGACGCGCTACGACTTTCTGTCAAAATCGGTTTTCCCGTACCCAAAAACATATAAAACATAACCCCATACTGAATTTTCAAAATTTCGATAAAAAACGTGACCCCGACGCATTACAACTTTTTAACTCTCAAAATCGGTTTTCCCGTACCCAAAACATATAAAACGTTACCCCAAACTGTATTTTCAAAATTTCGATCCAAAGCGTGACCCCGACACGTTACAACTTTTTAACTGTCAAAATCGGTTTTGCCGTACCCAAAACATATGAAACGATGCCCCACACAGAATTTTCAAAATGTTGACCTAATATTTTCAATGTTTTGACCAAAAAATTTGACTCCGACGTGCTATGACTTTTAAACTCTCAAAATCAGTTTTCCCGTACCCAAAACATGTAAACCGATACCCCACTCTGTAATTTCATGTAACCCCGGCGCGCTTCGACTTTTTAACTGTCAAAATCAGTTTTCCCGCACCCAAAAACATATAAAACGATAACCTACACTGTATTTTCAAAATTTCAACCCAAAAACGTGACCCCAACACGCTACGACTTTTTAACTCTCAAAATTGGTTTTCTCGTACCCAGAAACATATAAAACGATACCCCACTCCATATTTTCAAAATTTTGATCCAAAAACATGAGCCCGACGCGCTACGACTTTTTAACTCTCAAAATCGGTTTTCCCGTAGCGAGAAACATATAAAACGATACCCCACACTGAATTTTTAAAATTTTGATACAAAAACGTGACCCCGACGCGCTACGACTTTTTAACTTTCAATAATATAAATTAAATTAGAAACATTGTAAAATGAATAAGGCTTTGAAAAGTTGTCCGGTATGATATGATTAGCAACCCTGATTATTACATGGGAGGGATTAATAATGGGAGGGAGCAACCATTGGTCAGAGGGCGTGGTGTAATTGATTAGAGACAGAAAGTCCTAGTAATAAAACACAATATGTGTACAAACGAATTAATTTATTTAAATCACTGTAAGGAGCATTGCATACATCGATTAAGTATTAGGCCCTACTCCTAATATCTATCCTTTCGAATCTATAATTTTGCTAGTATCCACATTTTATTGAGTGTGCGAGGCAGCAAGTAATATTTAGTTACCAACACGTTTATGGAACAAAATTATCGAAATCATCGTTAATATGCACCGACATTTCGTTGACATAAATAAGTTGACTTCAAGTCTACACAATGCAAAGCTCCAAACAACACTGCAACTGTGGGGAAGGGGGGCAACTGATAAGCACAACTATAAGCATAAATGACTCACCAGGCATTAGATTGAGTGGTTTATCCCGCGCTTTTGTCTAGCAAGGTCAAGGGTTTAGTTACACACAAGTGAAAGTGCATTTATTTGTTCAGTGGCATCAATAGGTGGCGTTTACTACAGAGTGATATATTTACAAAACATAATTTTAAAATGTTTACTGAAATTAAAGTAAAATATTTTGTAGAGATATGACGTTAAAACCGAGTGGTTAAAATATTTATTGACGTAAAACGGGTTTATAATAACGGTAAAGGTAATGGTTTGACCTGACGTAAAAAATGACGCTATGTCCGAGTTGACGCATTAGCCGAGGCTGTTAAAACCAAGTTTATAGTATATATATATCTACTTTAAACTAGATCTAGAAATTTGTAATTACGTTTTAATTCCTATCTAAAGTTTGAAGATTCTATTTGTAAATTAACGAAATCTAGGTTGTTTGAATTACAAATGTGCGTTTTGTTCACAAAAAATGAGCCCTCGTTCATTCATATAGCTGGTCTACTTTTTAAATATCGAATTCAAACTTAGTACAGCCATTAAAAAGCATATTTTGACCGCGTTTTAAAGATTTTGAACGTTGGTATCTTAAAAATTGGCCAAGCTAGAAAAATGTGCTTATACATCTCGCGTTATATCTAGAAGTTTGGTTACCGTTACAATTTCAAAAATTCTCCTAATGCGCATGTCTGCGTCAGATAAGGGGGCGTCACCATGATGTACTACTGTAACTCACAAACATAAGTCTCGCCGTCGCCGTGTGTATAGAGTTAGGCCTATTGCCTATTATACTTGTTTATTGTTATAAGTAATAGTACCATACAAATATTCTTGTACGACGTTCTGATAGCTCTAATACTTTTGTAATCATCAACTCCTATTTATAAAATACTATTAACAGAATTACTAGTGAGTAGCTACCCAGATATTTTTTTTAATCACGTAGTACTCAACCAATAGGTCGAGATTCGCTTGGCGCTGTCAGACACGAGCAATAAGGCTCACTTTCGCACGTTCTCCTGTGACGTAGTCAAACTTTTAGATATAACGCGAGATTATACTAGAAGGTTGATAGTCTTTTGTCAAAAACACTAAACATGAAACGTTTCTTCGTTATAAGACGTTTTATGTATTTGTCAAGTAAGCCGTTAAGTAAATAGAGTTTCACCATTATTTAATGTTTTTAGAAACTATAATACACAATTTTGTCTTACTTCCACAACAATGTAATTTCCGCTGAAGGCATCACAGTTGTAGTAAGACCACTGCGCAAGACGTCAAGTTAGATAATAAATAAATAATAAAAATAAATCCTTGAACCGAATACAAAATTCCGAAAGTATACACGCAAAAATTAGCATCTTTTTTGTTTACCGTCGGATTTTCTTGAAATTTTGTATATAAGTGGTCGTTAGTATGCCATGAACGTATACGTATCAAAAATACTTAATTTTGCCTTTTTAACCAATGTCATGTGTTTGTTGAAAGTAAAGAAACCCATGAGCGTCGGGCGGCAGTCAAAAAATTATCTAACTGATTTGATCATGAGCGGCGAGCGTTAGCCAACTCACATCCGCCGCTTGTATCGTAGCCAGCCAACCGTGTTTAACAAGGAAACTCCATCAGTTAAATAATTTTGGTGCGCCGCTTGCACCTGCTACTGCCGCCCGCCGCCCACCGCCCGCCGCTCACCGCTCGTATCGTAGCCGAGGCTTAACATTCTTCCATTAAGCTGACTTCATCATTCTTATTGCTATACAATAACAACTTAATATGCGTTACTCTTGCTTATGACAAATACAAATTTATAAATAATAACACTTTCTTTTACTTTCACAAACTTTTTAAACCAAATGTGCATTGAAAATTTTGCGAAAGAACAAAAGAGTGTTAATATTAAAATAAATTTTATTTTAATGGAATATCAGTACTTACAGTCAGTAGTTAAAGTTATTTAATAAATAAAATAAAACTTTGAAGCAAAGCAAATTAATGTAAAACATTTCAAATAACAGGAGAGTTTCCACACAACAATTTGCACTGAACACACATTAGAAAATGACTTTTGATTCAGGAAAAATTATGAAAAGTTTTATTTTTTTAGTTAAAATAGTCTTGAATTAGGGGCGAGGTATAACGTACAATAACTGAATTTCTTAACCTACCACTACTTCGTCCTAAAGTACAGCCACTGAATATTTTATAATATTACTTTCCTGAAAAATATTTAACTGTTTCTCTCGAGAAATTAAACATCGAGATTTAATAAAAACTTGGTGAGTGGGAAATTGCTCGAGAAACTGCTGAAAATAGTAGCAAAAATAAAAACTTCAAAAATCTTCCTTCATTCAGTTTAACTTTTCTCAACTCAGTTGGGTTAGAAAGTCTGGCCCTTTATGTGTATTCAATGGGTCATAGATTGAATACATGGTAAAGCCTGTGCAATCAGACTGAAGAAACGTTCAAACACATTTTTACTGTAAACTCTACAACATAAAATGCCCAGAGGTATACGTGTGATTTGGTTCTGGTTGGATACTCTGACTCTGACCTTTAAATCTAAAAGGGTAATTGTAGCAGTAAACAAAATGTATTCTGACTTGGTCCGTGCGTTATTTATGTTATTGTTGTTTCTATCTAACAATAAAAGCATGATTAGTTTTGAAACTACGTAAGTTATTTATCTTTCAAAATATTATTTGAATAGTCCAGTTTCAAAATCTCCCTGTTATATAAGAAAGTATCTGTCATTTACGCAAAAACTGTGACTCTACTGCGCATGTGACGGTCACCGTTAACCCCACTACCCAACCCCTATCCGTTGTGGCTAAGGCCAGCCATACACGTTACGGTATACCGGAGAGGTATACCTGTACAGGTAAACCGGAGCGTGTGTGCCAGCCACTTCAGGCAAACCTGCACAGGTAAAACGACCTGCACAGGCGACCGGAGAAGAATCGAAATTCAATTCTTTTTACCTGCACAGGTGTGCTTACCTGAGCGTGTGTGTGGTTGTGCTTACTAAATTGTATATTCTTTGCACTCGCGTGCCACTGGTCTTCAAGCCAGTTCTATAGTATTTACATTTTATTGTTTTGCGTTTACTACATCATGTCTGTCCGAAAACGGAAAGGAATTCTAGAGGGATTCGTTGAAATTTACAGATCAGAACCCTGTTTGTGGCGAATTAAGAGCAAGGAGTACCATGACCGTGATGTGAGAGAGGCCGCTTATGACAGACTTGTTACGAAACTAAAGGAAATTGAGCCTGATGCGAATAAGAGTTCAGCGGTAAAAATAAACAATTTTAGAAGCAATGTGCGCAAGGAAAAGAAAAAGCTCGATATGTCAATAAAAACTGGAGCGGGTACCGACAATGTGTATTTACCGGAAGTGCCTCTGCGTCCGAATGTAGCAAAAAAACGGAAATCAGTGAGATTTCAGTGAGAGATCATTTTAAGAAGCCTCCATCTCAAGATGATTGCTATGACCTCATGAGAAAATCTTTTGCAATGAGAATTAGAGCTTTAAAAAAACGTCCTGCGTTTTCGTCTTTTTTTACTGTTCATAACCACTAACAAACCCACCAAAGCAATCATGTCATCTTGTTAGCTCGCCATTTCTCGACTGTAGAAATTCTTCACCCATCCGGTTTACCGTAGTGTGAGCTCTCGCCTGTACAGGTATACCGGGGAAGTAAACCTGCGCAGGTATACCTCTCCGGTATACCGTAACGTGTATGGCCGGCCTAAGAGTATTTAATACTTTCACGGCAGCTCTTGATGCAGACCGCACGAGTTTCCGTAGACGTAGAGTGTTGAATAATACATTGCTAAGACACGATAACGAGGTTTGGTTGCAACTGAATTTATGCAGAGATTTATTCTGAATACTCAAGTATAAAATGTCTCTGTCCATGAATCATTCATAATACATAAGTCTTGATTTAAGTGCAGTTCGTAAGCCGTAAATACTAATTTTTGTGTTCAATTCATAACTCATAATACATAAAAGCCATAAAAAATATATTTTAAGGTCCAGTTACACTCGCGGCTTTACCGTACGGGTCATCGAGTAAAGCTAACTTAATTTTCATTTTCCATGATTTAGAAAAATCTTGGCTTTTAACAAAATTTTTTAAAGTAATCAATAGTGACTTAACAATCGTTGTTATTACTAAGTCCTTATCATAACTAAGTAACAACAAGAAATTATTACTTTAAAAGTATTATGAATTGCATACCTACTGTTTTAATCTTCTTTATTCCACTTATTTAAAACAGTTTCGTTAGTCCCATTTTTGATAAATTGAGTATTTGTTATGCATTCGCGAAGCTGACTCAAACTGAAGAGAAATGTTTTCCTGTATTAATTTGTTAAACGACATACAAACTATTATAAAACGTATTGGAAAGTGACTTCGATAATAGTTGTTCATATATTCTTCAATTGTAAATCGTCATTTATAATAAAAATCCTCATTACACTATGGCATTGGATAGAAAATTATGTGAACAAAAGTGATCCTGGTGGTTTACTTATTTGGAGAGTTAATATTTAGCGCAGGTATTCAATAGGCCCTGTTCTAATAGATCGTATTGGGTGCTATCACACGAATAGACCATGATCGCTGCTCGTACGAGCTAACGATTAAATCACAATTAAGTTGGGAGTGCCCTCTTAGCGAAGCTAGAACAAAATGTATTGCCAACATATTGTCAACAAGTTGCTATGTGTTTGGCCTTGGCTACAACTAGAGTGATGACGCAATTGTCTGAGGCGGAGTGAGGAAAGTTGTCAACAAGTTGTTCGTCTTTTAGCGTGCGTCAACATGTCGAAAACATTTTGTTGTCAACTTTCTTTTATCTTTACCGACAAACGACAGGGACCCCGAAATTTTTGTGGTCAACAAGTTGAAAACATCCATAATTTGTCAACATTTTCTTAAAACTTGCAACAACTTGCCTCAACTTGTTGACAACATGTTGACATGTTGACAACTCCGGTGTAAACTCAGCTTAACGATGGAACGCTGTCACTGCAACGAGCAAACTAGATTTATTTGGCCGTCGCATCTTCGGTAGTACTAACAGTTGCAAATTGTAAATCAAAGGAAGAGATACAACAATTTCGACAGAAACAAACGTTTTGGACTTTTAATCGTAGAGAAGTGTCGTATGAGCTGTTGCTTGAGTTTTGAAACTTATGAGTCAGATATGAAATTTGAAAAAGAATTCATAATTTAAGTACTAATGCATCCAATTATGCGGTAAAAGAAATGAGCATAAAATAATCGAGCAAAGAATGACCAGGAATGGGCTTATAAGGCTAATCCACGAAACTTAAACAAAACTGTTTCATTCTTACTAGCCCTGGAAGTATATTTCTAAGTAATTATAAACCTAATTATATGAGTAACATTTTTATTGAACAACTTCTCATGATACATCTAGAAACACTACTTCGCCATCGCCAGTATAACTTGACAATACATATTAACCTATATGTTATACAGTTCTGCCAACCTGACGATACATATTAACGTATGTTACAAAAACCTTAAATATTTTTTATATACAAATACATTTATTCTTTTGAAGTCCTGCCTTTTTTGTTTCTATTTAGTAGCAACGACCGTTTCGCCAGCCATTGCAAAAAAAAATGTGTTAATTTATTTAATGCGCATCAATAAATAATGGATACTACTGTCAATAAAACACATTATTCATTGTCACAATATAAACTTGTAAATACATATTATATATATAATGCACGATGTATATAATACAGTATATTTTTTTGGTAAAGTAAATTAAATGTTAGAGAGGCGGCCAAGTGAGTTCTGTTCCGTTCCAGGCAGTACATTGCCTTGCAGTGTTTTTGTTTGAGGATTGAAGTGGCTCAGCTCTCATATAGTCGAATATTGTGTTGGAATGGAAATGGGTTTTGTTTTTTTATAGTGAGCGTGGATCTAAAAGTCTAAAAAATTCCTTTTATAAATGTAAAATTCTTCCATGATGTTCATTTTTGGTGCTTTGGAACATTTGTTTAAAATGTATAAGTTGTTTTAGTTATAGGTTTTAAGTAAGACCAGTTTATTCTACGAATTCAGAGTGGGTATCATTTCAATTGGGAATGTGTTCTTTGAACCGTGTTTTAATGTCTGTCCTTTTTGACTAATGTAAAGTTTATTGCGATTGCCACAGGTTGTATTATGTTAGAGAAAATTTTCTTTAGGATTACGTAGGATTGCTTTGTCTAAGTTTTTTTTTTAAATTTTAGCTAAAGAGAAGTCCTGATTTTTGAATATTCTCCCAACATGCGACGTGGTCTAGTATTATTGATATTCAATGCCTATATATTTAAGTTTATCTTCGGTTGTTTTTTTTTAGTTTTTTTCTCTAACTGTTCCATTGAGCGAAACCACACACAGACATCCCTGTTATTTTTGTAACGAAAACAATAACTTTAAGTTGTTTGCCTATTTTTTGGTAATATCGGGGAACATATGCTTTAAAATTATGTTTTAATCATTAGTTTTGATGAAGAATTAAGGTAGATATGGCATTGCCACAAAAAAAAAACACATTTAAGAAATAATAACATACGCAACTAAAAAAACACCGCTCAGAGACAAAATCCGGGAGGATATGGGGCCCGGTTTCTCTGGCTGTTCCATTGAGCGAGTCCATACACAGAAAACGATATTATCTTGTGTTATTTTTGTAACGAAAACATTAATTTTAAACTGCTTGTCTATTTTTTGTCAATAGCGGAGAACATAAGCTTTAAAATTATGTTTGAATCGTTAATTTGGATGAAGAATTAAGATAGATATGGGATTGCGACAAAAAAAAAGAAACGTTTTGAAATAATATACGAGTAAGGATTGGGGGAAAACAACATTTGACATATAATACAAGAAATTCATACTTCAAAAACACAGAAAACAGGTACAGTGTGGATAGGTTATAGAGCCCTTTCTACCCACAGTTTTCTGATTAAATTGACACATCATTTATGGCTGGTGCTTGAGTTTTGTTATTGTGTTGAATTATCGCATTGGAACAGTAATTTAATTTGCCATTGAGGGCACGATTTTATTGTGATTTTAGATTTATGTCTCATTTACCTCCCCGAAATTCCGAAATTTAGTAGTAAAAATTAATACTAGGTTTAAAAAGTGCAAATTAAATTATAAAATATACGACACAACAGAGGATCCAGCAACATATTTTACATCATTTGTCATTGCATGCATTCTGATATTTAAATTTGCTTGATTAAACTACAACGTACAATACACATTGATGCAGTAGGTTACAGCCTTACTCTCTTGTGAGCTTGATCTGATCTTTTAAATAAGAAAACTATGAAGGTTCAACAAAAATACTTTACTCTAACAAAACACGCAATGCATTGCGTATTGAAAGTACTCCCAATACTGGAGTTGGCGTGCTAAGCACGCAATGCACTCTTTATTGAAAATACTCCCAATATGGGGTTGGCGGCCAATGCACTGTGCGTCGGACACTTCTCACAGTGTTCAGTGTCAAGCTCACATATGCGTCCTTAGCAGTGAACGTGTTAAAAGAGTTTAAAAATCCCATATCCTGACCTGACAACCCCCCCCCCCCCCGAAAATTTTTAATGGCTACGGCCTTGGCTGATTTATGCTTGTGATTATTATTTATAGATGTTTAATAAAATTAGATTTTTCTTCATCATATCATTTTAAGAAAATAAAAAAAATGATCCGATGAAAATGATGGACATCTAAAACCACTTATCTCACTGTTTAACAACGGTGTTGATAGCAATTTACTTCGTAGGTTAATTGAAGTTTTTAACGCCATGTTTTTTTCATCTCATGCTTAAATAATGTCCCAGCTGGTTACGATATTTAATTAATATTATTTTTAGATTTTGTATATTTTTGATTAAGCTGTCAATCATAACTGATTGATAGCCATTGAATGTAGCTATGAATTTTATATTATATTTTTCCAATTATTTTTGTAGTTATTAGGGGTAATTTTAACAAATAGGGGCAAAACAATAGAATGCGACAGTATAGTGTTAAAAGGGAAGATATGAGGAAGCGTGTATTGTTACGTCTATAGTTAGGAGCCTTCTTTAGATATCAAAGTCGTACATTTTATTTTGCTTGGTAATTAAATCGGTCAGATCGGAAATAACAACAGATACATAATGCTGATGTAAAGCTAAAGAATCAAAAATAATAAGCGGTACCAGAAACTGGCACGTACTTTCTCACAAACATATTTAAATTATTAAGACGTTCACTGCTAAGGACGCACATGTGAGCTTGACACTGAACTCAATCACTATGAGAAGCGGCCTACGCACAATGCATTGCACGCCAACCCCCTCGTATAGGCAGTATTTTCAATGCACAATGCATTACGTGCTTCGTACGCCAACCCCCATATTGGGAGCATTTTCAATACAAAACGCATTGCGTGCTTCGCACGCCAACCCACATGTAGGGAGTATTTTCAATACAAAATGAATTGCTTCCTTCGCACGCCAACCCCTATATCGGGAGTGGTTTCAATACAAAATGAATTGCGTACTTCGTACGCCACCCAATATTGGGAGTATTTTCAATACAAAATGCATTGAGTGGTTCGCACGCCAACCCGCATATGGGAGTATTTTCAACGCACAGTGCATTGTGTGCTTCCCACGCCAACTCCTGTATCTAACCCAACTGTGACTTCATAATTTTATTAAAGTAGGAGAGTAAGTAATACAAACTATTATTATTAGCTAAAGAGGAAACTATGCAATCGATTTCGAACAAATTTGTACCAAACATGTCAATTAGGCCTATAGAGACGCCCGATAAAAGGTTTTAGCAAATTTTGAAAAACAATCCCCTTATCGGCCAAAAAATTCCCAAAAATCGAATATTATTATTATTAGCTAAACGAGAATTTTTTTAAACATGCGGTTTTTTTCATATGGTTGGGTAAATTAAAGGCTACAAATAAGGCAAATTTTATCAAAATCGTTAGAGTGGTTTTTTTATAAAAAACTAATAACTCATTTTGTGAGGGTGTTTAAGCCAAAAAGAGGGTTGTTTTTCAAAACCATTTTTCGTGCATCTATACAGGCCTAATTGACATGTTTGGTGCAAATTTGTTCGAAATCGATCGAATTGTTTTCTCTCAAGTTTTGTATACATACAGACAGACATTTTGTAAAAAAACAATTTTTTGGACACAGGGGGTTCCAAAACGGATATTTTCACAAACATCTCAACATCGATTTTTTTTTGCATTTCACTATACTTTCTCTTGTGAGAAAGTAAAAGGAATAAATCCTGATGGTGTAAAAGACTGCTTTTTCTCTTTCCATAAGATTTGTTGGAAAGACATTTTCTTCTATAAAGAGGTGCCCTCCAGTTTTAATAACTGTATTTGTTTCTACTGTGATCGTATATTTTGTAACGATTACAACAGTGTTGACAAATTGCAAATATTGTGCGGAGTACTCCGTCGTACATCTAGAGTTTCTTTTTGATTCTCTCAAAATGTCTGACATTAAAGACAAAAGAATGCTATAATAGGCCTATAATTTAACATATCATAGTTAGGTTAACTTCATGCCAAGTTTGAACTCAATCAGGAATACAAGAATTATTTTGTACAAAAAACAAAATGGCAGATATCTAGAAAACGAAACGTTTTAGGGTCTTTGTTTGTATGTACTTATTTTTCTTATTGAGAACCATCTCTCCGAAGGTTGGAACTTTACTTATGGGACCCCCTGTATACATAGACATACATTAAGCAATGCTTACAATCCCACCTTCACTTGGAAGGGTCACGGTGAAAGTAGTTTTTTCTTAGCAAGTTAATAAAATCTTCTTACTTTATTTTGTTGTTGGGTTTTACTATTAGTTTTTCGGATAGTTGAGAGGTTTGTGTAGTATTTTAAGTATAATATGAAGGTTTCTCCCTTCCAATTATTAGAATGTTTTACGTAAAGGATGAAAAGCACAGTCCAATAGAATGATAAGTTTGATTTAAAAACTCTACTAAAACAAGAATAAAACTATATGCACTTATAAATTATAGTTGAATAATAGATTGGAATCCGGTCGCATTTTGTTATGACCGAACGAACGCATTTTGTTTGTTGCGATTAGATCAGAACGAATGCTAAGTTTAGTCCTTAAAACTACTTAGAAAAGCATAAGGTATAAACAAAAATGTTTACTTTTATATTATTAGAACAAGGGTGGATTTTTGAAATAATCATTTTTTGGCGTAAAAGGGCAGAACTGATTGTAGCGTCTCGTCGACTTGTTTTAAGGCATGCCTACCATTCCACCACGTGGATAGCAGAACAAGAAACAATAATGTGAGTTTTTAACACGATATTATCTCCAACTGTATAAGCTATAAATATATCCTGTAAAAAATGCGCATATTTCTAAAACGCGTTTGTAAATATTTAGCATTTTAGATTACTTTCCATCTCTGATCAGGTTCAGTACTACATGTCTGTAAAAATAACATTTATATCGTAAAAGTATAATTTTTTAAAATCTTAAAACAATCATATGTGTATAACTTTTCGTCTTTTATAAGTTTTCTTTTCTTTAAATTGTTAAAATAGTTCAGATTTTCTTCTTACAAGATTTAAATATTTTTAAACAGGCCTCTAGGAAGCAGAGTGGCGCAGTGGTTAAACCCGCTCGTCTATATAACCTACAAAAGTTGTGTAGGACGAGCCTAATTATTGCCATTAGGTTTACTGGCATAAAGTAAAGCACTTTTAGCATCAACGTTTGTTTAACACGTTCACTGCTATGAACGCACACGTGAACTTGACACTGAACACTAAAGAAGCGGAAGACGCATAGTTCATTGCGAGTTTCGTACGCCAACCCTTATATTGGGAGTATTTTAAGTACACAATGCATTGCGTGCTTCGCACTCCAACCCCCGTATTATGAGTGTTTTCAATACACAGTGCATTGCGTGCTTCGAACGCCAATTTTAAGCCTATGTGCTATGTGCGTCCGCTTTAAAATATTAGTAATTCTTACGCAGAAAGGTTCAAAAATAAAAAATAAAGTAATTTTTACTCATAAACATAAAAAATTAAAAGTCAGCTCCTAGCATAGGAAATACGAAATTTTCGTAGCAGCGAATGCTAACCTAAATTGTACAGAACTGTCTAATCCGTTTAAGTAAAAAGCCACGAACTATAGTGCTGCCATCTCAAAGGCAAATGAGTGTTAGTTAAATGAGACAGGCTCAGTTAAGATTACCCTAATTGCTCACAAAGGGATATTCTCGTAAGTACTGAGGAATGTTACTGTTTAACTTGTCACTAAATAATTCAAATCCTTAACTTCCAATATTCTTTCGTACTTGTCTTAGTTTAATTAAAGAAATATAAACAAAATTACAAAAAATCATCAAAATATGTAAATTATTGAAGATATCGAACAGAAGAAATACAATGTATTAAATCTTAAAATTTGTCAACAAAGAAACAACACTAAGTAAGATACTATAAAATGATTGCCTCTATAAACTTGGAAGTAAAATAAAGTACCAATAAAGAAAATTGCGTGTGACTCTCGCGAGTTAGAAGCGAAACTTATTAGGTTCTAAAACAGTTGATTTTACAGATAGTGCTAAGAAGCGTGAAGCGTCACTTGAGCATGCGCTATAACGTCTTACCCTCTCCTACTCGACTCTGATTCTTCAGTACAGTCACCACTAAAAGTGTTTATATACAATCAACACGACTACATAGCTGATATGAATTAGGTAGGGCAGGTGGATCTGACTGTACTCCGCCGCGAGAGGAGAAATGTGGTGGGAGCCGGCGTAGGAGACTTGCACACCCCCTCTTCGCGCTCCATCCTAATTGGTGCTATCTGTACTCATTGATCTGTTTGAATTTGTTGACGATTTTATTTAAAATGGTTAAGCGAAATTTAAGAAAAAGACGAAAAAGCAATTTCAAATCAATTCTTAAATCACAAAGAAAAGTTCGCTGGAAATGTATAGTCAATATGTTGGGCGTATTGAAGGTAGTGCTCCCTTACTAATGTACTTGCCTCTTTATACATTGAGCCAAGACCACATTTATAAATGAGGTCTCGCGGTGGCCTTAACAACAACCCATCTTGTAAGGAATTTACAGCTACATTCAAAAGGATACTACTGCACAAAGAAGTCCATGAAACAAATACTGGAAGTGCATTTGTTCTAGATAAGACATATATTCTTTCCTTCAACAAAACCCAAAATGGAGTACAAGCAATCAATTCTGTTTATAGGGCCTTCATATACATCTTTTATTAATATTAGTATGTCTAGAATATTAATCAATCAGCTATTAATGAAAATATTCACGTATAATAGTCTTATTACAATCAGTATTATTCTACAATAATACTAACAATTAAGTATTAAACATAACTAACATTATATCAAAAGCCTTGAAGTGACGCTGTTTCGTATCGCACAGCGGACAGATAATGGCACCGCGCGGATAAACTCTCTCACACACGCGCAGACACACACCCACGGCCTACCTGCTTATTGGTTCTTCTGTAAATCACTAACTAGCCATTGTGCTACAAAATCACATTTTCCTAACCATTAACTTTACTTAATTTTTACTCTAATTACTGAACTCTAAATATTATTCCTCGCAAAATTAGTCCAAAGACGGTACAATTGTGACAACTCTAAGCGGTTTTACGGCCAGTAGGTTACAAAATCATAAATTTGACTACTTAAAATTGTTATTGACATTGTATTTTAATTAGCACGATCACAATAACATACATAACTACAGTAATCCTAGAAGTGATTTCAAACGTATGCAAAAAACAAAGAAACTAAAAAATCAGAATACATATAACAATGAACGCAGAGCCGGCTTAAGGCTCGGCTCTCCACATTCAAAACTACGATATTGGGTACCAATTTCAATGTTAAATAACCAAAACATACCTTCAATATTAAGCATTTTTTTGTGCTGTTTTTGTTAAAAAACGAAAGCTGTATTTTTTTTCTTAAAGTAAAATAGATTGTGGGTGTTGATTGCTCAGGATTTTTGCAATATCTCTTTTTGCAACTGAATAAAAAATGTATAAAGTTTACTATTTTTTACTATTTATATCATACGTTTATGAAAACAATAAAACGGTTTCTGAAAATGTATTCGGCATATGACAGTACTTCAAAATGAAACCAAATTGTTAAATTTATTCCACGAATTAACGGGAAAAAATGACTTATTCTGTAGCATTGCTTTTATGGGAATAAGATTCAATATGGCGGGCAGGGAAGCGCCCCCTTAAGGGGGGTGCGAGGCGTGCGCCCGCACAGGGCGCCAAGCCAGCAGGGGCGCAAAACAATTGTGATAAATAAGGTTACTGTAGTACATCTTGCAGTAAGGAATTTTATAATATCCAGTAGCGGCGTGTAAAGAAAACAATTTTACTTTTACAATTGAAGCAGTTTTATTTCATTAGTAGACTAAACAAACATAAACAAGAGCAGTGGATTGGGTTGGGGCGTTTTACAGCATAGTGTGATTCATCCAGCTGGCCAACTAATTTTTTCTGTTTTTTACTATATTCTCCCTCTCCTCCCGCCATCCGCTCCCTAGTCTCTCAGGGCTATAGAATACATAGCCCTGCTAGTCTCTACCTCTAATGCAAAAATGGAATCCACATTTCCGCAGTATTGTGTCCTGAGTCCTGAACCGGATTTGTTGCAAGTGCTTTCTTTAGCTTGTTTTGTTTCACGTTTGTTTTCCCAGTGTAATTTGACTTTGCTATGCAGTAATAATATACAAAAGCCTTATTATTAATAATAGCAAATATAGCTTTCAACTATACGAAGAGCTAAAAATTATCAAAAGTATGATTAAAAATCTAGAAAATAAAAAAAAACATGATTAAAGGACCTGAGGATGTTTCAAACTTCATAACTGAAAACGGGTTTGCTGAGAACTTCCGAACCGTAACAGTAGCATTAAGAATTATCCTAACACTTTCAGTTTCTGTTGTTTCAGGGGAAAGGAGTTTCTCTAAATTAAAAACAATAAAAAACTATCTGAGGTCTTCAATGTCCCAAGAAAGATTGGTCGGACTCTCCATGATATCTATAAAGTGTTTGATTCTTGAACAAATTTATATAAGCAAAATCGTTACTGAATTTGCAAACAAAAAATCAAGAAAAGTATACTTTTCGAAATCTTAAGTACAAGCAGGCTTGTGGTGTCATTGGATATCTTTTTCTTTTTGTATTGGTGTTTGGTGTGTTTTAATATAATCTCTGGTTTAACATTTAGCAGTAAAATTTTAGGGTAAATTTAATTTTGAACAACAAAAATTCTGTATTACTCTTTTTAGCCGTTCTGTATTATTTATGTTTACAAAATATATTAAATAAATATATATTTCTTTAATTCTTCACTGGATTATTTTAGTTAAATCCATGTCATAAATAATTCAATCAGATAGACTAATTTGTTTTGGCAAAATCATTAACTCTATACCGACAAATTTCATAAATTAAAGAATCAGGGCTATAAAAACTTGATATTTTTTGGATCTTAAATATTTAAAAAAAAACATGCAGTTATGCATCTTGAACCTTCAGTTCTGAGAAGATCAAAAACTATTTTAAAATGCATTAAAAATCAACAAATAGCACCAATTAAAAAAAAAAAATCTTTTTAGCCTAGAGGCGGTATCTTTTCAGTGCGGTAGAGGCGCACTGGCCAAGATTCGCACATGCGGCAGTTTACTCTTGAGCCGGCTCTGAATGAACGTATACTAAGAGTAAATAAATATAATTACAAATTCATTTTGCAATGTTACTGTACAGTAACTAATAAATCAATAAAATAATATTGTAAAAACAACACAAGCATATTTACAAAGCAAGGAGAGAGAACGTAAAGGAGAGGAGCCTTCTTAATTAAAAGTTTCTTTTTAAAATTCTAATGTATGCCAAAAAATAAATCATAGTCTATGTAACAATTTACGTGTACTAAGAGTAAAATAATCACAAGCATATTTACTCCGCCATCCAATGTTAGGCCAAAAATCTATTTATATAAAAAAGCCAAGTTAATTTAAAATGAAGCTAAATAAATTTCTAAACAGACGGTAGTAAACAAAAATAATTCGACCACGCAGCTGGAGCGCTGACGTGAGTTGAGCAAATTTCCAAAATTAAGTTTATATGCCTATGTTTTAGGGTTTCAACCAACAATTTGGGAAATAGGTCCACTCACGAAGGCGTTAACAGCTGTCTGTGTGTATGCAATATTTGTTTCCTCCTTAGTGGCCTCGCGAGTTTGCATCATGTGGCATCGAACCGGCTACTTTTATGGTACTTTACGTTTTGGTCGATTTTGGGGGAACCAAGCGAGCTATAAGGTCGCGAAAAAAAAACAAAATGTGCAGAGTAACATCCTACTTTTATATTTTTAGAAAAACTCTAAAAAAGTTTCATTCTCGTAAAAATCTCAAAAAATAGTTACTTCCGGTCAAAGAACGTACTTTCGGTTGTTGGATTTTTTTGGCTAACGAACTCGTCCAAGCGACATAGACATCCGCCAAAACGTGTACCAAATTTGGACCAAATCGGACTTAAAATGCGGCCGCTAGAGTGCGAACACATATATACAGTATATGAATTTTAATGACAAACCAAAACCTGTTCTGAGGACCATGATCGGTGCTCATTTGCTACTCCCGACCTTGGATCTTACCATAAGGGCCACTGCAATAGCTTATTTTTCCTATGGAAATTCGCTAATAACAAAAACAATAGCCCTGTCCTATTAAGAAATTGGATAATTTAAATACAGTTGAAAGAAGCAGCAGAGCAACAGAGGAAACTTTAGGAAATGTGTAGCCTACTTTGGAAATTTCAGAAGACACTTAAGAGGTCTTAGCTTCAATACTTCAACAAAATTAAATAAATATTAAAATGTGTTTAACTAATGTACAGTACAATAATATGCAAGCGTCTACTGGTTCCCTATGCTACGTATTAACACAGCGTAAAATGTATATGACTTTTGCGACAGAAACAGTAGAAATTATTCTCAACTGCCAATTGGAGTCGGATGAGGGGAACCGTTTCAGTTCTCGCTCGTCTCCATCATGCCAACTTATATTACCGTAGAAAATGCTACGTATACACACAGTTCGCACTTCGCATGCGTGTTGAAAAGATTCTAATACTCTTTCGTTTCAACTCCTGGTCAAAGTCGGGGAAGGAGAAGCGTTTCACTTTTTGTCTGATCCAGGTGAATTGGCCATACCGTGCCTAAAGAAGTTTCACTTCAAAAACTAACAGTAAAACATAACAGCAAAATAAAGTAACAAGATTGTATTTACTTGCTAAGTAAAAACTACTTAGGTTGTCCCTTCTAGGTGAAGGTGCAATTCTAGAATTCTTTTAATGTGTGTGTTTTTACATGGTTTAAGTATTATTTGTATGTATTTTATGTAGTTTATGTTTGACTTTCGACCGCAAAGGACGACAAACCCCTGCAGCATTCCTGTTGGATAAAAATAAACTACAAAATCATAAAGATCAAACTTAATGACGAAGTAACATTTTTTAAATTAGAGCAGGTAATAATTTACCTTCCTTAGATGTCTTGCAACTTAAAAAGAACATGCAGCTTGAAAAGTACTAACTAAAAAAAGAGTTAAATTTGTTTTACATTACAATATCATTTTGTGAAACTTAGTGACCTTTTTGGCTGTGCCATTGACTGGATAAATTGTGTACCTTTAAATATTTAGTCGTACATAATAATGTTCGTAAGTTAAATCTTATAAATAAAATCTAGCTGTATATTACAGGCGTATTCAGGGTTTCTTGGCATAAATAATTTGAAAACGTAGCCTACAAAATATTCAGTCAATGAAGTTTTAGTAAAGTCTTTTGCAGCTGTAGATTGAGCGCCCAGTGAAGAGTTGGTACTAAGTTGTTCGTCAGTTTCGTTAGATCTAATTTCACGGGTTTCTGACTAAAACTTAAAGTTTAGAATTGTTTTACAAATAGATAAACGGAATTGTAATAGTAAAAAAGGAAATAAGATTTCGCCAAAGTTAATTACAGAGTTTTTATTTGTGTTACACTAGCAGACAGCAGTACTGAACTAACAGAAGAAAAAAGATAATAAGAAGTACAAAAAACATACAATACACAAATCATACGATCTTAATGGGGGAAAAAAACATTGGGTGTGCTTAAGACCACACGTTGGAAGTGATAACTTCTATGACCGATTTATATTTTTATCAGTATTAATATAAGAGGAGAATAAAGGTTAACAAATTACACAAGTCAATATATTATACAAAAATATTATATCATATTTTGAAATTGCATTATTATAATATAGTAATATTTTTATAATTATAATATTATTATGTAATCTATATATATATATATAATCCAAATACCACTCACTCACTGACTCATCACGAAATCTCAAAAATCATCACGGACTGCAATGAAATTTGGTATATAACTTCCTCTAGGTGGGTGCTCGCTAAGAAAGGTTTTCAAAAAATTCGACATTTTTGGGGGGGGGGGGGTTTGGGCAGTCAAAGTTACTAAATCACGATTTCTATAAAACTAATGAACGGATTGGAATGAAATTTGGTATGTAGCTTCCTCTAGGGCCCTAGGTGCTCTCTAATAAAGGTTTTTAAAAAGTTCAAAATTTTATGGGGGTTAGGGGGAGGGGTCAAAGTTACTAAAAAAACCACAGAACGGATTGGAATAAAGTTTGTTACATAGCTTTCTTTAGGGCCCTAGGTGCTCGCTAAGAAAGGTTTTTAAAAAGTTCAAAATTTTAGAGGGGGTTTGGGGTGGTCGAAGTTACTAAACATCCCCATAAGAAATACACAGTGCAATATATTTATTTATATATCTTTTTTGTTAATATACTTTTAACTTTGATTTGTCTATCCGTGCAAAGCCGGATTGGCCCAGCTAGTAATATTATAAATATAATAAGTATGCGAAAAATAGTGATCATTATAATGTTATTTAGTGGCTAATGATTTTGAGTGAGGTATTGTTGTATGCACTCTACATAGAATTTTAAGAATAATAATTTAATATGTAAGGGATAAAATTTATAATATTATAATTATAATAACGTATTATAATATATTATGTATCTTCTATTCTCTCTCCACGCGCTTACTTGTCTATACATACTATTAGCTGACAGGACAATGTTCACTATTGCAATAATATGGTTACCTACAGCAAATGTTACATCTTAAAATATTTTTAGCTGATTCTATGTGTATTTTGAGACAGTGGTTTTTTTACCGCTTGCCTATGTGCTTTTATACGATTTGAATCATACCTATTAGAAAAAACGCTTTCGTCTTTTCCCCTCGTTTTTTGGTATTTGTTCCAGAATGCGACCGAACTGCATCAGATGAACTGGATGTACACTGTTCAGATAGGGTTGGAAGTTGGGAAATTTGGAGACCATCGTCTGAAACCTGGGATTGGGAAGCTGACTGTATTTCCTCCACACTAATATCCATTGAGTTGTCAGGTAAAGAAGGTGTGAGAGGAATTATAACATCAAAGTGGCCTCTCGTCAGTTCCCCTGTAAACCTTAGCCTCCCTACTCCCTCAATCGGTTCGCCAAAACTCTCCCACAACAAATAACCATCTCTGTACACCTGAAATTCATAAAAAATATTTCGGATGCTGCTTGAATTTCACAGGAGGTTCCTAAAGTTGCCGGTTTGCCCATATCCACGATATATTCTTTTTTCATTGAATAAATATCTCCTGTTACTTTTAAAGTATATGGTTTGAATCTGCGCCAATTGTTTGAAACATGACTAACAACTCTGGTCCTCACTTCAAACTCCAGTGAATCGTGGCATGTACAATTAAAGCCAAAGAGTAGAATAAGCATTGGTCATCTGGCTTAGAAGAAACTACTCTGTGATGAATAGATACTCCATTAACGTGTATGACCTCCATTGTTGTAATATGAAGCTAAACTTTATATTTAAGTGAGTAATAATAAGTTACAGTAAAATAAAACAATGAAAAATATTACTTTGTACAAATGTACAAAATGTAAACCATGTAAAAACCAATGGTTGAATAATAAATTATGATTGAATAACTAACCTTGGTGGTATGACAATTACCATTTTATATCGCATTAATAAAAAATAAAAAACACATGTTTCATTAAGATTTACAAAATTTTTAAAAGGTTATATTTTTCTGTAAATTAGGCCTATACATGTACAGTATTTCTAAAGACCACTGTTTTTCCAAACTTTAGCTGCATTCTTTCGAAAATAGAGAAAAATGTTCTAAAATTTCTTGAAAATTACGTATCACTACATTCTTTAAAAATAAAACTCTTTTGAACGATTCTCCACACTGCAGTATTACAAAATATTTATTTTGTAGGGTAGGCTACCCAAATTTGTCCCCACCCTCAAAACATAGAGTGATTATTATTGGTTTGTACCTATATAATTCTGATTATTGGATTCTCTGAGGGTCTTCAAGCTTTATAAACTGTGCCAAATAAATTTAATTGTGATACCTTCATTTTTCTGGAGAAAATGGGCTGTGATGGACAAACGAGTAATACGTACGGGTTCAGTAACGTTCAAGAAAAAACTCATACAGTCAAGGAAATATTTTGCGTTTATAATATCTCAAAGTATTGGTATTTCGCTGAATATTTATCAAATTGTTTTTATGTGTAAATAGTGTCCTGCAATGAAACTATATCCAACAATGATATGCTCCTTTACTTTGATGGAGTTTAAAACCCTGCAGCATTGTGGCACAAGTGCGGACAGTTCGGAGTGAAGTTCAAAATAACACTGTGTGTTTCTACAAAGGGTGGCATAATTTAGGTCAACAAGAGATTGTAGTGTGTTGTTTGTAATTAACCGGAATACAATGGGACACACACGTAACCAGCTGTCCTAAAAGCCGTGTTTAGAAAGCTATATTTTGCGCTTTAACGAAACTACACCTAATAGGTACTCAAAAATGACGAAAATTAAAACAAATATCACTTTTGCCTGATTTTGAATATTGCAGCAAATTTCCTAAATGTAAAGTTTTATAATAAGTATTGCTAGTTATTCTACTATATAATGTTATATAATATATTGCACATATTTGAATTCATTGCAGTGTGTTAGTACTTTTTATTACTTTTTAATGTATTCTAGTTTATGTCATAGCAGTTGGCAGCCTTGGAATCAACTGATATTGTTTTGGTCAGTTTTAACTGATCATAACCTCAATGTTTCTTTCCATCTAATGTTGGTTATTCTTGTTTCTAGTACCTTTCCTTGTCATGTGAGCTGAAAAAAATGTCAGTAGTAACGTCAGGATTGTGAAACTCTCAAACTTTATATGATTTTGTGACTTATTAATATTTGAAGGCTGGTTAAACATTTTGATCAGCTATGGGCAAAAATAGTGATTTGTCTCTTAAAAAAACAGCTTCATTAAAGATTCTTTTGGAAGTAAAATGTTATTCAAAACTGTTATAGCCAAATGGCTGGGAATTTCTCAAAAGTCAGTAAGTAGGATCAAGATGGCCTGTGAACGGAACCTGAATTACGAGCCTTATTGAATCTGTTTTCCTAGGAGACTTGGAGACAAATCACTATTTGTGCCATGGCTGATCAAAAGGTCCCAACATATTTTACTAGATTTCAAAAATTAATAAGTCACAAAATCATATAAAGTTTGATAGTTTTACAACATTGAAGTCACTACAAACATTTTTTCCAGCTGATATGACAAAAAAAGGTACTAGAAACCAGAATAACCAACATTAGATGAAAACAAACGTTGAGGTTATGGTCAGCTAAAACTGACTAAAATAACATCAGCTGATTAAAAGGCTGCCAACTGCTATGATATAAACTACAATACCTTGAAAAGTAATAAAAAAGTACTAATACACTGCAATGAATGCAAATATATGTAATCATAACATTATATTGTAGAATAACTAGCAATAGTTACTATAAAACTTCAAATTTAGGAAATTTGAATGTCTAGTCTGGTCTAATAATTTGGCCACCCTCTGTAGTTATAGATGTAGAACTAAATTTGTAAATTTTGTTCCAGGTACAGCCTTTAGGACAAGAAATAACACCTAAACATAATCAGAATCAAATATTGAACTTTTGAAAATGTATTGTATGGATGGTAACCAACCTAACATGAATTTTCGTGTAACATAAGAAACAATTGCACATTGTAAGATAAATGTAGTATTTTTCCAACGCCTGTTATTAAAATATTGAAAACATACTCGGTCAGAATTACAAATTTCCTGGTAGTGGGGAATGTAAAAATAAATTTGTTCGTATATTTTATTGTTTATTATTCTACATAATTTACTCTTAATACTTTAAAATTTTCTCCATATAAACCATTGGAAAAAGTATGATTATAAGTCACCCATTTTATTGTTTGATTATTTTTATAATACTTGTATCCATATTTGTTTACTCATAAATACTATAGTAAAAAAAATAATAACATTACAAACCGTTTAATAGCATTAAAAGCGGAAAGTTTCGAAAGTTTTACAAAATCTAACTAACCATCTAAACACTTACAATGACCAAAATAATACATTAGTGTTGGGGACAAGTAAAAGGAGACGATGGATCTCAAGCCACTATATGAATGGAAAATAATATATATTTAATTATAAATTGTTTTGTAAAGAATGTAACTGTACCTCTTAAACTAAAGAACTTTTACAAATTTAGGAAAGGTTTTTGTCAAACTTTTCGAGAATATTTTGAATACTATATATGTGTGAAAATTATTCAAAAAATAGTTTTGATATACTTAAATAAAAGGCCTTTACCCTCAGCACACTATCATAATACATTCGTTTTGTGAAAGACCTAATCTTGGCCTCCCAAAAAGTATTTTTGATTTTAGATTGATAGACTATTATGCATGTTTGCATGCTTTTTAAATATATCAAATTTAATTATGATTCTTTTATCTGTTTCTTCGAAATTTGATAAAGACATTCTGCCATACAAACAATGATACTAGAAGGATTCAAGGCATGAACTCTAAAAAGCATAGAAAATAAAACTTCTTGTGTAACAAAGCCACTTTAAGTACTTCTAACATCAAAGACTTTTACTTGTAGTACGAAGGCTGACCTAAAAGGTTATGAATCACTGAAAAATTAGTTTGGGATGCCATTTAATGTACCAAAAGAAAATTTATCTGACTCTATTTGTACCTAAAATAAAAACCACCAAGAAAAAAGGTACACTATTTTATGTGAATGAAAACATAATTACTTTGTCAAATTTGAATACAGTAAAGAAATGTCGTTTACAGCTTTTGGTTAGCGTGTTTATTTTAGGAGAAATAATAGCGCTAAAATCTCATTCATTACTTTATTTTGTTTTGCAGTATCCACCAGGAAAAATAATATAGTAAAGATGGCTGTGCAAATTAAATTTTAATAAAACTGGGTAATTCAATAATTGCCCTCATGAACTGACAATTGTAGATAGTAGCTTCAATTTAATTGTGAAAGGCATTTATTTCGAAAAAACCGTTTTGCGAATAAGGGTGAATTCTGAAGTTGTGCATGCGAATTAAGCAAGACATACTCTAGCAAAACTATACACAAAATTGATTTTAAGCTTATCGAAAACAACTCAAGCTAACTATCAGAATTCTCTCAATAGAGATTAACTAAATGTCCATATTCCTGGAATAACAAGAGTCCCAGGACGAAAACTAAACCTTAAAAATGTAATATAACACAATATTTTGAGATGTTTTAATCTTTCGATTTATGCAAAAAAATATAACTATGAAGCAAACTGTTTAAAAGTTGTAGATAATTATTTGTTTGTTTAATTATCTACAACTTATTATTATCTACAATTATCTAAAAATCATACAAATTCACAGTATCTTTTTCATACATATAAATTCATATAAAAAAGAAAACAGAGTGAAAATGAGGCTACTTAAGAGGTAGAAAGAAGATAAAAAAGATGAGAACTACTATCCAGGACAGTTTTAAGTCATTGTAAGTAAAGTTCAACTTAAATGCCTGATTTAAGTAACCTTGTTTTTCAACAATAGGAACAATTGTCTTCTAAACCAGCAATCCAAAATACCTGAAATTTTTTCTGATCATTGGTTGCTATAGTATCAACAAAGTGTACTAGGATTTTTTCTTGAAATTAGTACATTTTATGTGGAATACAAGCAACAAATATATGTTGCAAATTTCAGGACAATGGGTCTGTTGAATAAAAAATAAGCAAAAGGTTTTAGCATTTAGTCTTAGCACTTGGTTAAAGTGAGGTGAATAACCTTTACCTAAGGCTCGTTATCAAAAGCCTGACAATTTTAGCCAAAGCTTAAAATCTGTCATATGTTGTTTGAAACAATTTAAAACAGATGTTGCAGTTTGAGGATTGATGTTATTAGAACTCATTAAATAAGCTAGTACAAAATGCATAGCTCAGCCGATGAAGAAAATATCACAACAAACGAAAGTTTAAATAAAAAATACTTTTTTTTTAAATTTATTGGTTTTACTTGCATTTTTGTTAGGCCTATTTAGTTTTAAATAATTAAAGATTTCAAATTAATTTGCATTTTTGTACAAAATCACAAGTTGGATTTGATGATGTAGGCCTACCCTTACCTGTTCCCTTACCTAAACCCAGATAATAATAATATAAACTCTTGCTATTATTATCTTTGCCTATTATAAACCTAACCTGTCAGAGCTTCAACATATTAAGCAAACTATGATAAACTTTAATGAACAATCAACAATCAGGAATTACATCGTCAGAAATTCGTCATACATTCCTTAACAAACAAAAAAGAAAGGCATGTTAAAGAAGGAAGGCAGAGAAACAAAATATTTAACCATAAATCAACTTCAATTTGATTTTAGATCAGTTAAAAATGACAAAGCTGCAAATTGAGCAATCAGAAAGTTAACAATAATTACATTTCTGCGCCAAAAAATGAGTTATGCAGTTCCAATCCTGTAGAAATGAACTCGGACGAATTGTCACTTCTGTATAATAAATAAATAACATAAAGTAACTTTAAATCAAAATAAAACAAATTTAGGCCTATGTGTGTTAATTCTTCACAATTTGGATATTTATTCTAATAGTCTTTAGTACGAACTCACTATTAAGTGAGTGCAATACAAGTTATTCTATAGCCTATTGTTTTTGTTTGTTTTTTTGCTTTAATTGGCATAAATGCATCCATTTAAATGTCAAGGTAACAACTTTAAGTCACCAGGAGGGCATACTGAAATATATTCAAGCTTGTACTAAATATTTTTAGCTTTAACTTAATTTTATTCACTTTATTTTAAGGTTTAGCTAGGAAAATTAGTCAAAGCTTAAAATTATTAGACAAAGCTTTTAGTACTAGCTATTGCTTATTTTTATTCACACTATGTTAAGTAATGCTTAAAATTTAAATTTATAGCTTTTGCTTAATATTTTATTCAACAGACCCAATAGGTCAAGTAGTTTTAAAGTTATTGGTACCTAACTAATTGGTGAATTCCCTATTTAAATAGCATTGAGCTGAAAAAGTGCACCCTCCCCTTAAACAAAAATTAACAACTACAAGTTATAATGTCAACAGCTTAAACTTCATTTTATAGACGATTTACTTATAGATAAAAATTAACTAACTAAACTTACTGATGTACTTTTTAAAATAATAAGTTAAAAATTTATTTATTTATTACTTGTAAATGTATCAATATGCAGTTTTTGTTGTTACTCATATTTGTTTCTTTGTTAAAATCATTATTATATTTAATAAATTAATAAGACGACATTTCAAATCATAATTATTATTGATAGCGCTACTGGTGTTATAACTTATAACTAATTTAGAGATCGGCAAAAAATCTCCAACTGATTTTGCCGATCTAGACCGAGAAAACGCTATTTTTAATACTCACAACAGTTATTGAAAGTGACTATTTTCAATACAGTGTGATGAAAAAGTGATTGTATTAATTCTTGGAATAAACAATTTGCTTCATTTCGTAAATTTTCTGCTCCGTAAAAATGTATGAAACCTGTTTCAAATGACAAAGTAGCCTAATATTAAATGCGATGAACACAGACAAGCAAGTGCACTTAATTATTCCAACTAAAATCAGGTCAGCAAATTAAAACTATTTCTTTCTATATTTGTACATAAAGTGACGTCTTGCCCAATTCAGGGTGTGGTAATTGTTAACTCAATTACACTGCAAGCTTGTCGTATACAATTACCTTTTTGTAGAGCTAAATTGAAACTAAACCAGGCATGTTTAACTGAGTTGTAACATTTACTAATTCAATTTAGATGTACTTTCCCATGTTAGATGTATAGCAAAGGTGTAATGGTACTTTATTTATCTTTCCTTCCTATCTTATCTTCCTAAATAAAGGGGGAAATCGATAAAATTTTGTAATTGAAAAGATTACACCAAAGAGTGGCTAGTTACGCAACAATAGTCACGTACTACTCCATACTCCAATAGTCGCACCATATACTCAATATAATTAACTAACCATCTAGACATTAACAATAACCATGCATAACGACTCCCAATAACCATGCTACCTGAACTGTAATCATTTGTGTTACATTTTTACACTAATATTCCAGTTAAATAATACCATTATGGAGCCGTTGGTGGAAATAAATTCATGTTGTAAAGCTCGAAACCATTTTATCCTTTTATTTGACATCACATTTAAGTATCCTTTTAAGTATGTTTGCACCATCACCCTCTACGATCTTCAAAACTGGGGTCAGAAAAACGACAATATTTTCTGACTTTTTGCTTCTAACTACATCCAACTTAAAATAATAATAATTTTTTATTTCCAGATCTTGCATTAAAATTCTCCTTACATTCTTGGAAATTATACCAATTACCGCAACCAGTTTTAGGTAATTGGTTTGTAATAAAAGCAAAAAATCAAATCAAATCAAATAAAAACATATATTTATACAAAATAAATTATATTAATTAAAGTGTAATTATAAATTACCTTAATTTGCTCCTGTCTTGTGAATTCTTTTGTATTATAATCAATACGCGTTTCGGAGCCGAAACTCCATCCTCAGTTATTATCGCCTTAAAGGTCGTCAAAATATTAAAAACATAAAAAAATTCACGTTAAAAACACATAAAACACTACACACACATATACACGTTTTTACATTTTTGAATGGTGCGGTTATTAGGGTTACAGGTCATTTATCTTAGTTTGCACTTATCGTGCATACAAAATTAGTTACATAGGGTAACTAAAAAACTTGAAAATGTCATTAAAAATAACATAGTTATGAAGAACAACCATACAATAAAGAATACTCTAGATTTTGAAAATAAAAACAGTAACATAAAAGTCTTGCAACAATATAAACTTATATCACTAGACATTACAAATCTATACACCAACGTACCAATACAGGAAACAATGTCAATCTTATAGGACTGCCTTATTGAATGCGGCAAAATAACTTATCAAGAAATTGATGAATTATTGCAGTGAACTAATGTAGTTTTAAAACAAAATTATTTCACATTCGACAGTAGTTTCTTCACACAGAAAGAAGGACTGGCTATGGGTTCACCTTTATCATTTTTATTGGCTGACATATTCCTCAATTACTTCGAAAATAAATTTTTACTCTCTAATATTAACAAGTTTGTAAAGAATATAATGTGTTATGCACGATACGTGGACGATACATTCATAGTTTTCAACGGTACGACTAGACAAGCTGAAAACCTCAAACAATATTTGAACTCTATTAATTCCAAATTACAGTTTACTATGGAAACCGAGTTAAATAACAGGATTAATTTTCTCCATGTAACCGTAATTAAATTATCCGACAGTCTCAAGTACAAAATTTTCTGAAAAGAAACCACAACGGATTTAACTATCCATGCAAAATTTTACCATCCATTCACACAGAAAATGGCAGCATCTTTGTACACCAGATACCACTCGACAATAAAGATTTCGAAGAAGAACTAAACATTATTAAACATATCGCTCGAGCAAATGGATTTAAAAGTGAAATAATTGACGGGTTAGTAGAAAAACAAAAGAAAACAAAATTGTCAAAAAAGCATAACATTATACAGAATAAAGAACACAAAAGGAAATTTGTTGCCACGGATTATACCAATCTAATGTTTACAATTCTGAAAAATGCATTCAATAAATCGTTGTCACACATCGCACTAATAACAACAAAATTTTGCGAAAAAACGCCAACATACCTACAGAAAAGAAATCAGGTGTATATAAATTAAATTGTGATGATTGTGATTGCTTCTACATCGGACAAACGGGCAGAAAGTTCATGGAGCGCTACAAAGAACATCTGCCCAAAAATAATCTATATGCCAATAGATCCAGCTTTGCGCAACACTTAATTGACAACAATCACTCATACACAAGTTTCAGTAACAATATGACACCACTCCACATTCAAAAAAAATGGACGATTGTTGAGTGCAATTGAAGAATACGAGATTTACAAGGCATATAAACAGATACCTGACAACATACTCAATAATGAAGTTTCCTTCCAGTCTAACTCTTTGTATGAGACGGCCTTAAGATACAAAGGACATACAAGACAACCTAAGATAAATGACCTGTAACCTTAATAACCGCAACCGTGCTCACGTAACTCAAACATGTAAACACGTGATTACAATACAACAGAAGTCACAAGATGGAGCAAATTGAGATAATTTATAATTACACTTTAATTGATATACAATTAGTGACTCGGACACCACAAAAAAAAAAATTAGTCAGTTCTACAATATCAACCAATTACTCCGGTACCACTGCAGCTGTGTGTGATTCGCTGTATCACTACTTCCAATAAAAACATATAATACTAGTAATAAAATTAACATTTTGACATAAAATAAGAATACAATTTTACATGGTAAAGACAAAAATACAGATGAGGTGCCATGCATATATGAGAAGAAGACCAAAGTCAGAATCCTCCTCAACCCCACAAAAGCATCAACAAAGAGATCATCATTCGTACACGTTTAGTAAATCTTCAATGTTACTAAACGTAAACTGCCAATCTTTCACTTTCCTCAGAAAATTATACAATTTACTAATTTGCTTCAGCTGACGCGGAAGGTGGTTAAATACTTTGGGACCGACAAACAGAAAAGAACTTCGGAACCAGGTCTTATTAGTTTTAGGTCTTCTGACAAAACCTAGTGCATGACATCTAGTCCTGTAATATAGCTCGGTTGCATTATTACCACTTCTTTTATTAAAAGTTCTTAGAATCTTATGCACAAAGAGATATTTTAGGGGGAGTATTTTATATCTCGCAAAGAGAGGGAAAGATGAAGAGAACCTGTTACCAAATAAAACAATCCGGATAAAATGTTTTTGGTTTGAAATTAGTGGCTTTAAAGTTGTTATTCCATACTGTAAACGAGTGTGTATTAAAGCGTAATAGAGTATCTTCATCAAGTCACCATCACAAATATTCCTAAGAAAATAAAATTTCCTGATACTTCTTCTTAGTTCATTTTTAATATTAGTTATGTGTGACTTCCATGTTAATTTATAGTCAAGAGCGATACCTAAATATTTGATTTCATCAGGTTGCTCGACAGACGGACAGACGCTGCCCGTAACCCCAGTACACGAATGATGATGCAAAACAAAACTCTCCGGATACTTGTGTAATCTATACCCAAAGTTAACTACATTGGTCTTCTCCATTTACAACCATACAATTTAAGAAGCACCACTGATTCAACAATCTTAAATCTAAGTTAACAGGTTCCTGGATTGCTTCCCAAGAGTTACCTACATACTGCAGAGCAATGTCATCAGCAAAAGCTGATACAATCCACGAAAATTTTGCAGTAAAAGGTCGTTAATTAATATTAGAAATAAAACCGCAGATAAAACCGAACCTTAAGGAACGCCCTTAGGAACCTTCCCTTTCGCCGCTCAGACTATCTCCAACCCTTACACGCTGTACCCTACTCCTGAGATAACTCGCAAACCAGTCCAGAGCAACTCCTCTCACTCCGGCCGCCTCCGTTTTAAACAAAATAATGTTATGGTCAAACAGGTCAAAAGCTTTAGAAAAGTCGGCTAACAGACCAGACGTTTTGGAATCACCATTCATCGCCATGTAAACTCCGCCCACGAAGTCAGTCACGGCATCTTCCGTGCTTCTACCCATAATGAACCCATATTGTTTTTGGCTAAATAATTTTGTTTTGTTTAGAAAATGTAAAAGTCTTACTTTCATCATTTTCTCAATGACTTTTGAAAACACAGACAATAAGGTGATCGGTATGTAATTACCCGGCTCCTCTAAGTTTCCCTTCTTAAAAATAGGAATTACGATAGCCTGTTTTAACGGCTTCGGGAAAACATTGGTACTAAAACTTAGGTTAATTATCTCGGCTAATATCGGTGCCATTATGTCAGCTATGTGCTTCAACAGCATTACTGTTATTTTATCAAAGCCGGTCGACTTTTTATTTTTTAGATTTAGGATAGTGGCTTTTACTTCCGTCGCCTTGGCTGGCTTTATAAACATAGATATTTCCTGCGATGCATTTAAATTGTCCTCTTTCATAAATAGTTCACTCCCCAGGGGTTTTGAGGTAGAAAGTTCTACAGAAGATTTTTTCTTACTTGATTCTTATGATTTCGAGGGTGCTGAACACGAATCTAATGTTCGCCACCAAAATTTCCTTGAGGTTGAGTGAGAAAATTACGAAAAACCACTAAATTATCGCACTTTTCCCCGTTTTTCCCTTACAACCCAAAAACTACGCATCTTATCGAAAATATGGTTCCATTGTTTCTGAAAGAAAATTAAATTCTGCGTCGAATGACCTCTCAAACTTAAAATTTGGTTTAGTAGTATGATCAAAATCGCGAGTTGAAAATCTTTCAACGAAAAAATGTTTTCGTTCTTGGCGCAAAATTAAAGTACAGTAGTTTTCAAGCGGTCATATCTTCGGGAAAACTACTCTGATCGAACATATTCAAGAATAAAAGTTGTAGAGAATTTAATTCTAAATTCAGAAAGCACCATAAATTCTAAATTCTGATCATTTTCAAGGGTGATAAACTCAACAAGCTAAAAGTAGTCATAATGTCATAATCGTAGTTGTATTTCCCACAGTCTTGCCAGACAGGAAATAAATACGTTATTGTCAAAAAAAATTTCGTTAGTCTGATTTTTAAGTTAGTAAAATTTTTTGTCCATCCAATAGCTTTGGTGACTGGTTTATAGTTCTGGTTCATTGCAATTTAAATTGAATTTAACAGTGGACGGCAGTGTTCAATTGGATAAACGAAGAAACAGATCTAGATTGTTGGGTGATGGAAGGAAGTAAGGTATACAAACAAAAAATTATTATAACAAAAAGCTTTATTTCCATTTCTACAAAAAGTTATTCGAAGGTTATTTCATTATTTTATTGTTACGAAACATGCCAGTTATTCATTTAAAAAAACATATTAATGTATTATATAGTTAATATGTAGTAGTCTATACATATAAAAATTATTTGAAAATAGTCACTTACTGGTATTCTCATGAAACATGCTAATATTCAATACGCACAGAATATCTGACGCTTATAACAGTATTTTATTTTATTTTCGCCTGTAGGCTGCACCATATGGCCACACAACCATATATCACATTTGTGCAGCTCTCTAGGAGTGCTATATCTAACGGGAGTGGAGTAAAGAGTAAACGCCTTGTACAGGGTTTATTTGGTAGTTTTTCGCATGTCCTCATCATCGAAAAGAGATAGTGGGTAGGCAGCGAGTGTATATGACAAATATTCCTGGAGTTGTTGATCGGACTGCTTGGCCACACTTATCTTTGGAAGAGTGACGTTTTGATGATTGGAATTTTGGTGTAGCCTATCTTGATGGCGCTGCTCATAATGGCTAGTGGTTGCACTCTGTTACTGCGCTTGAACTTGACAGTCTGAAAGTCACTGCCGATATCCCAGCAGTGCCAAATTCCTCTGACATGTGGCAATTTATTCTTTCACCCCACGCAAATAGTCCCGATGAGACTGAGATCAGGTCATTTGTAAGTTTGAAAAGGCTGTGTTCTTCAATAAAAGCTGGAAATGTATGCAGATCATCACGAGTGTCTCATCCAAATGTTGAGTGGGGGGGAGGCGTTCAATTTAAATTCTCTAAATTTGTCCAACGAATTCTTCATAATTTATTATTTCAATCGACAGTTCAATTAAAAAAATAAAATAAAATACAAATATAATTTGTTTCAAATCATAGTTCAACAAATTATGATGAAACTGTTAGAAATTTTTTCGTAAATCATTAAATTTCGAAATTCTTTACAGGGTAGGGTGGTGACCAAGTAATTCGAGTTTTGATAGAGGGGGCATGCAATTTAAATTCCCAAAATTCGCCCCAACGAATTCTTCTCAATTTATTAATTCAATCGATAATTAAATTTTTTTAATAAAGTTGGTGTGGGAGTCACTGTGCCCTCTGTACAAAATTTGTAACCCTTCAACTGTCCCATGATAACTTTATGCAATACCAAGCCATTTTTTGCGTGTTGCAAGCATTTTTAATAATTTCGCTAACCATAAAATTTGCAAAACTAAAAACAAAAAATGTTCATTATCGGAAGAAAATAGTTCTTTAAAAATACATAAAAAGTAGTAGCCTCAACATTTTTTGTAATTTTTTTCAAAATATACAAAAGTTTTGTAAGAAAATCAAGCCTATTTTGAATAATAATTGAGTAATTTAGGAATATATGATTTACCCAAAAATGAAATATTACTATACAAAATTGTAGAGAATAAATCATAGAATAGAACTGTATACTTAAAATTTATATAAAAAAATATTTATAAATGCTCTATAAATACATATTTCACTTAGTATTACCATTGAAGAAACAACACTATAAGAAGCGAAACCCCCATGTTATCAGAGGTAACACTTTTCAACAGTCGAAAATGCCTAGTTTGTCTCGAGGCCAACAGGTACCGCCAGCAGCATCGCCGCGCGGACTGTACCTTCTTTATTGGGACTGTACATTACGTGCCCGCCCCTAGTGTCAACTTCACAGAGACCAAACAGTTTTGTCGAGGCGTAAACTGCTATGCTCTCCTTATCCGTAGGTGACTTATGGGTTAAGTTATCTTTAATTAAAAAAAAAAAAAACAAGTTTTTAGAGGAAAGATGTGGGATTCTACCCATCTCATGTTCTACCTGAAATATATGTTTACGTAATTGTACACATTGAAAAAGTAAAATGCAAACTTTTTAACTTTAGTTCAGGAATCATCTGTCATAAAATTTTCAGTAAGCGAGTATTTTTAATTTTTCAAGTTACGATGTTTCGTCAGCGGGAAAGTTGTAGGAAATTTCAAGTACTAACATTTTTGTTTAAACATGTTTTGTCTCCAAAAACCCGTTTTAAGGTAGTTGATTAACGACATTAAAATTGCGCTCGAAACTAAAAGGTCCTGCCACAAAGGCTCCATTGGTCCGATAACGCTATTCTACTTATTTATTCTGGATTCACGTTTTTATTCATTAGTTTTCATAATAAAGTTATTTTAGTATTTATTTTTATTGCTTGTAAATCATTTCGGTAATTTATAAAAGTTGTGTAAATCCTATTTTAAAGTGAGAAAACAATAACTGAAAGAGAAGAGCATCTCGTAGTATTTTGTTATAATTAATTGTATATTTTCAAATAATAATCTATATTATTAAATAATTTTTGTCGAAAACCTATTTCCAATCGCCCAGCCTCTCCTAATGGACCGATTGTGATGATTTAAAAAAAATGTGTTTATTTTTATCTCTAGATATGTCATCAAGCACTGATTTTTTTTAACATTCAAGGCCATACAAATTCCAATTTTATGAATTTTTTCTATTTTTTTTATTTATAAAAAAATAAAAAAGGTACGAGGTTGGTTGATAGCTCAATCGAAACATTTAGAACATTTACGCCGCTTACAGTACCCTTTTATATCTCTTATAGATTTCCTGTTATATAAATTATTGAATTATATAATTATAGTAATTATTGAATTATCAATGTTAATTGTGTAACGACCGCTATTCTAGGTTTGTGCTTCACGTGTACCGTATGCGTTTTTTATGATGCGTTTGCTTTGTAATTATTGAATTATCGATGAGGAATTACATTATCGGCCCATTACGTCGTTATTTTTTTACCAATTTGTAAAAAAAGTGTAATTTTATTCGTTTTACACTGCAGAGTTACAGAAAAATATAAAAATCCAATAAATTGAGTTTATTTTAACAACTGACATTTTTTAATTACGCCATGTTATTTAAATGGGAGAAATTTGTGTAAGATCTATTAGTTTGGGCGTCACCAATTAGGCTCATGACAAATGTACCAATTTGAAGCCCAAAAATTCCCAAAAATATAAAATTTATCATTTCCTCATTTTAAGTTTGTTAAAAAATACAAATTATAAAATCTTAAAAATTCACCACGTTATTTATTTTTGTCTAGAAGCTCGCCCTTTGTTTGAGAGAACCTTTCAACGTACGCTCATAACATATATTTCAATTTGAAACTTAAACCTTCTCATTGTGTCATTTTACTACTTCAATTAGGGATTAATAATTCAAAAAGGAATTAAGGAATTCAAACCGTTGTTTTAAATTGTATAGTATTTTTGTATTTACAATTAACATCTGATTTATTACTAGTCAAATGTCTAACTACACACTTTTAATAATCGGACAGCTGATCTAGGTTTTTACTTATTTGCCTATACATTTAAACACAAATGTAACATTTATAAAGTAATTATTAAACCTTAAGTGTGACGTTTTTAAAATTTCTGATTTCGTTCAGATATGAAAAATTTATTAACAATAAAACGACAAATTACTAATTTTTTTAATGTAATTACCTATTGCGGTTACATTTTTACGTGCGTGCAAAACATAATACAAAACTTGTTTAAGGTATGTACAATTTTATGTGTGACAATATCTATATTTTTCTATCTATATCTATCGATAAAGGTGAACTGCCACTTTTTAGCGCATTTCTATAAGGAAAATGAGCTATTGCAGTGACTCTTATGGTAAGACCTAAAGTCGGGATATATGTATATATATGACATATGTATATATGTGTTCGCATTCTAGCGGATGTATTTTAAGTCCGATTTGGGCCAAATTTGGAACACATTGGTTGCCTACTTCGCTTGGACGAGTTCGTGAGCCAAAAAAATCTAACAACCGGAAGCACGTTTTTGGCCGGAAGTAACTATTTTCTTTAGATTTTTCCTACGAGATTAAATGTTTTTTTTAGAGTTTTTTCTAAAAAACAAATATAAGATGTTAATCTGCACATTTTGTTTTTACGCGGCCTTATAGCTAGCTTGGTTCCCCCAAAATCGATCAAAACGTAAAATAACATAAAAGTGACTTGTTCAAAGCCACGTGGTGGAATTTAAATTAGGGGCATCTTCTCATCCGAGGCCGCGAGCGAAGCGAAGCTCATAACCTGTGCTACTTGTTTAAATTAGGGTAGCTCATTCCCTTACTCGAAGAATAAGCGTACACCTTGTTATGGAACACCCGGTATAATAATTTCGTAGTCCATGTGTAGGCCTACCATTTCTTTGAATTATTTTAGTTCTTGCTTACGTGATCGATTGTAAATTGTTTTGTAATAATATAAAGATTATTATTATTTATTTATGTCTGGTTTTTTCTCCCAGTTCAAAATATTGACCATAAAACTAAATCTTTTAGAGCTTTTTCGTCAAACTGTCATAAGTATTGCCTGCAAAACAATATTTTTTATAAGCTTTAAATATCCCAAAAGCTCTAATGAACAATCTAATACCTTATTTGAGATCGGCTGAAATTATATACGTATGGTGTCAAAAAAAAAAACTGTTTTCCTATTTTACCTAAGTTTTTGAATATTTAGTTTTAAATATTTTACCTATTTTAAGTCCGATTTTATGAAATAAAGTGTTTATTTGTTAATTACTGTTGCATGTATATTTAACGTTTACCTTGTATGGGATATTTTTTCAATAAAACAAACTTAGAAGACTTTACAATATTTCACAGTAATAGATTATCAAATCAAATTCAGGAAAAACCCATGTTCAAATAATGTTAATTGGAGATTTAAGATAATTTTTATACAGTAATTGACATAACTTTTGCATTGTAAGTTACAAAAAATCATTTACTACTTAAAATTGTTTTTAATTCATTAAAAAAAGTAATGTAACATTTTATAATTTGGTTATTAAAAACATTATCAATAATAAATCATTGTTCAACAGTACTGTATAATATAGTTGCAACGTGCGCCAAATATTGAAACATGTGCTCGCTCCCTCCAAACTCCAAACGAAAACTAAATTCTCTTCGTTGGGGATGATGAAAGGAGGTCAAAGCAGTTTGTGCAAGGCAGTGCAAGAGGCAGGTACATTCACGGTCTGGTGGTGCGGCGAAATTTAAACTCTGTCTATAATGTCAGTTTCGTCTCGAGGGGCAGCAAAAGACTGGTGGAGCTCCGAGTGACTTCGAAACGAACTAACATGCAAGCGTCCGCTTATAGCCCATTAGGTTCCGCTTCTTGTAGTGTTGTTTCTTCAATGGTATTACTTACTGTATTTTACTAAATTATATCAAACAAACAAAACTCTCATTGACATAATCTATACATTTCCTGTCTGGCAAGACTTTGGGAAATACAACTACGATTTTTACAATTATTTTTGGTTTTTTGAGCGTATCATCCTTGAAAATGATCAGAATATAGAATTTATGGTGCTTTCTGAATTTAGAATTAGATTTGTGACTGTCAATA